>JBBPBX010030514.1:0-35131 GCA_038048925.1 Garcialebias charrua
TTTTTTTTAGTTCTTTTTTGTCGTCGGTTGAAGCGTTCAGCTGCCAGATGTCATCCACCATCAGCACCAACTGCCACTTCTCTGCAGCACACGTCTTCAGTGGAGGCACCCAGTCTGGATCATCCTTGCTGTACAATGGAGCACGTCTGCCTAAGAAAAGAAAAAACATAATAAAATAAAAATTACTTAAATGAAGTTGTAAATAATTGGTGTGTTCATATGCATATGAATTTCAAAACAGGATTTACAACATAGCACCGGATTGTCAGTTGTCAAACAACACAAGAACAGTTAATTTAGGTTATTGTATGTGCTTCTTACATATTTAGTGTTTGTACGTATTTTTTGCTTTTCAACTTGAGAGCTAGGTGTGCAGTTTCTCATGACAGTGCTCTTGTCATGAGTGTCATGTGCTCTTATGAATTTTGAATAATCAGCATAAACAACTCAACAACTGAAAGCTTTGTTAAGCTTTCAGTTGTTGAGTTGTTTATGCTATTTGTAAAAAACAAATAACTCAACAAAAAAATTTAACGTTCCATGTACATTTTATGCAGCACAGTTAAAGGATTGTAATAATAATAATAATCATCATTTTATTTAAAAGCGCCTTTCAGGACACCCAAGGACACTTAAACCAATTCAGTTCAAACATTATCAGTGACAAATTGAAATATAAAATACATAAGGATTATATAATATAAAATACATTTAGTAAAGTTAATGATAAGTCTAAAGAGATGTGTTTTCAGGGCTGTCTTGAACAGAGAAAGGGAGGTGGTGTTTTGAAGCTCTGTCCTCGTGCTCAATAAACTTATGATTCGTGTAATGCCCTAATTCACTATAATCTACTGTAAGAAATATATTACCTGACACAAAGTGTGCAGAGCAAATTCGGATGTTGCTCAGTGTTTTTCAATCCAAGTTGTGGTTTAGGCTGGCAGCCACAGACGTCGACGTTCCTCTGATAACTGCTGAATTACTTCACCTTGATTTGTCATCACGAGTGGTAATCTGTAAAACAGAAGGTTTTTCTCTCAATCTGACCGATTGTGGCAGCCATGGACACGACAATAATTCACCATTTTTTGATTTTGTGTGACCAGACGCGACGCACCACTACAATAGCTTTGAGGCTAACACAGCTATGTCGCCAAGATGGCTACTTCCGGTATTTTTCCAGGGTTGATGACGAGCCGTGAAAGGGGTCTATTTATACCTCGTTCACCCCTTCATCTCATCTCAGTTCGATTACTTTCTGTTGACAAGTTATGACGTCTACGCCACCGCGCCTCCTCGACTCTGCGCTTGTACTCACCATGGACGCCGCTTCATCGATCGACCTCCACCCCTCGGATTCTGAGGATCTCTTCGACCTTCCATCCGGCATCGACGAGTCCCCACCTTCCGTTTCCGGACGTGCTCCTGGCTCCAGACGACTTCGCTCTGTGATATTCGATCCTCGGACTCAGTCCCACGTTGGTTCTTCTCCAGTTTCCCAACCATCGGATGTGGATCAGCCGCCCGCGTCTACTCCTCCTTCTCGTGGACGTCATCCGGCTCGAGGCATCCGTCGACACGCTCCTTCGCCCGGTCCTCGGCGTCGCTCGCCGGGTCTCGGTGCGGCCGCTTCTCAGCAGTCCTCTCCCTCATGCGCTGTTCCGACCCGCCAGCTTCTCAAGTCCTGGACGGTCGCCGGCCTTCATCGCTCTCTCCGCGAGAACGGGATCCCTTTCTGCCGTTCGGACAATAAATTACGGCTCTTTCAGCTCCTTTCCGCTTCCTCCACTCAGCAGCTTGTTCCTCCTTCGCCATCTGAACGACCCGCGGCCGCGGCTCGTGTTCCTGCTTCCGCCTCTGCCCCCAACGTCTCCCGTGACGTCATCCCGTCGTCTACCTCTGGACCTTCTGTAATGGTGACGGCTCCCCCTTGTGGGAGTCAGGTCGCATTACCACCAGTGCCTACACCTTCTCTGTCAGAACTTTCTCAGCTTTTATCCTCTGTTATTCAAAGTCAAAATCAAAGTCAACTTTATTGTCAGAACTGCAATATGTACAGGACATACACAGGACCGAAATTGCGTTTCTCTCAGTCCCTCGGTGCAACAGTAACCATCTAAACACTAAACACTAAAACATTTAATAAACATAAGCATAAAATAGTAAAAGTGTAACACTGTCCTGAGTTTTTTCATAATAGTATAAAAGTATGAAAATTTACACCAACACTGAAACACCAAACACCCCTGAAACACCAAACACCCAATGAACATAAGCATAAAATGAAATAATAAAAGTGTAATACTGTCCTGAGTTTTTACATAGTAGTATAAAAAGTATAAAAAGTATATCTATAAAATAAACTGAAGGTTCTAGCATTGACATTTGCAAAGAGTGGCACAGCAGCATATAAGTTAATGTACACAGTATATGTATGAGGTAGTTGATGTTGGTATAGAGGCAAAGTGGCATATGCAGTGAGGCACATAAGGCACATTTGGCATCCTTAGATAAGGCTAGTCAGAGAATGCTGTATATGTATCTGCAGTAGTGTAGATAAAAGTAGTGTAAATGTAAACAGTAGTAATAAATGTAAAGCAGTAGTAATAAATGTAAACCGTATTAATAAATGTAAACAGTGAATGTAAACAGTAGTATGACTATAGGCAGTAATGTAATACAAACATTAGTGCAAATATGAGAAGTAGTGCAAACTGAATGAGTACATGACCGAGAGTTTAGTGAATAACCCGTTTGATGACACAGGGTCCAGTGTTAAAAACTTTGTGTTGAGTGGTAATGTGTGAGAAAGTTTTTTGTGTTAAGGCAGTTCAAATGGGAGGGGAGGCAGAGCAGGCAGAGTGTTTAGCATTCTGACTGCCTGATGAACAGAGCTGTCTCTCAGTCTGCTGGTTCGAGCCTGGAGACTCCTCAGTCTCCTCCCTGATGGCAGCAGTCTAAAGCGGCTGTGTAGTGGGTGTGTGGGATCACCTGCCATGCAGTGGGCTTTCCGAGTGAGGCGTTTGCTGTGTAAGTCCTGCAGTGAGGGCAAGGAGGTGCCGACGATCTTCTCAGCTGCTTTCACGATGCGCTGGAGGCTCTTGCGGCATGATGCAGTGCATGCACCAAACCACACCGTGATGCAGCTGGTCAGGACACTTTCTATGGCACCCCTGTAGAAGGTGCACATGATGGGGGTTGAAGCTCCAGCCCTTTTCAGCTTGCGGAGAAAGTAGAGGCGCTGGTGAGCCTTCTTGGCCAGTGCTGCAGTGTTCCTGCTCCAGGACAGGTCCTTTGAGACGTGCACTCCCAGGAACTTGGTGCTGTCCACTCTCTCCACTGCGGTGCTGTTGATGGTCAGAGGGGCATGTTGTGCATCCCTCTTCCTGAAGTCCACGACAATCTCCTTTGTCTTCTCCACGTTGAGAGTGAGATTGTTGTGTCCGCACCACAAGGCCAAGCGGCTCACCTCGTTCCTGTAGTCCGTCTCATCGTTGTTGCTGATGAGACCTACCACTGTTGTGTCGTCCGCAAACTTGATGAAGTGGTTGGAGCTGTACGATGGTGTGCAGTCGTGTGTTAGCAGGGTGAATAGAAGGGGGCTCAGCACACATCCTTGTGGGGCCCCTGTGTTCAATGTGATGGTGCTAGATGTGTTACTCCCGATCCGTACTGTCTGTGGTCTCCCGGTCAGGAAGTCTAGCAGCCAGTTACACATTGAGGTGTTCAGCCCCAGACTGTCCAGTTTATGGATGAGCTGTTGGGGGATGATGGTGTTGAATGCCGAGCTGAAGTCGATGAACAGCATTCTAACATAAGAGTCCTTCGTGTCCAGATGTGTGAGAGCTGTGTGGAGGGCAGAGGAGATGGCATCGTCGGTTGAGCGATTAGGTCGGTATGCAAATTGGAAGGGATCCAGGGAGGCAGGGAGGACAGATGTGATGCTTTTCATGACTAGCCGTTCAAAGCACTTCATCAGGATGGGGGTGAGTGCTACTGGGCGATAGTCATTGAGGCATGCGGGCGTTGCCTTCTTTGGGACAGGGATGATGGTGGTGGCTTTGAAACAGGTGGGGACGATGGCCTGGCTCAGTGAGATGTTAAAGATGTCCGTGAAGACCGCTGCGAGTTCCCCTGCACAGTCCTTCAGCACACGACCAGGTATGTTGTCAGGACCAGAGGCCTTCCGGGCATTAATCTTGATAAATGATCGCCTTACGCTGTCTGAGGACAGCGCCAGCACCTGGCCATCAGGAGAGGGGGGGAGTTTATGTGCAGGTGTGCTGTTACTTGCCTCAAACCGAGCAAAGAACTCATTCAGTTCATTCAGCGTAGAGGTTGAGCTGTCACAGGTCTGGGGGGTTTGTAGTTTGTGATGGTCTGTATTCCCTGCCACAGACTGCGTGTATCCTTGCTGTCCTTGAAACGGTGAGCTATTTTCCTGGAATACTGCTCCTTGGCCTCTCTGATGCCCTGGGCCAGGTTCTTTCTGGCTGCCTTCAGGCCCACCTGATCTCTCGCTTTGAAGGCAGCATTCCTGGCTTTCAGGAGTCTGTAAACCTCAGCTGTCAGCCATGGCTTCTGATTAGCCCGAACAGTGATGGTTTTGAGGTTGGTAACATCATCAATGCACTTGGTGATGTATGAACATACAGTGTCTGAGTACTCCTGGAGACATGTGTTGTTGTTTGTGGTAGCAGCTTCTTTGAACATACCCCAATCTGTGGTGTCAAAACAGTCCTGGAGTGCCTCTGAAGACCCCTCTGGCCACACTCGTATCTGCTTGCGGACTGGTTTTGTGACTTTCACCAGCGGCCTGTATGCTGGCTTTAGCATAACACAGATATGGTCAGAAGCACCAATGTGGGGGAGGGGGAGGGCTCTGTAGGCATTTTTCATGGTGGTGTAAACTTGGTCCAGTGTGTTGTTTCCTCTTGTTGCAAAGTTTATGTTTTGTATGTTTTTGGAAATACACTCTTTAAATCTGCATGGTTGAAATCACCAGCCGTGATGAGAAAAGCATCAGGATGGGCTGTTTGTTGCTCACTGATGTGCAGATATAGTTCATTCAAAGCCTCACTTCTAACTTTGCTGTTGGAGCTTGGAGGAATATATACAGCAACAATCAAAACAGCTGTAAACTCCCTCGGTAAATAGAACGGTCTGCATTTAATAGTCATGAACTCCACTAAAGGTGAGCAATGTTTGTGGTCCACAGCAACATCCAGACACCATGCGTTGTTGATGTAAACACACAGCCCCCCTCCTCGTCTCTTACCTCCCTCGATGGTTCGGTCCGCTCTGTAGCATGTTAGCCTCTCGAGCTGAACAGCATGGTCCGGAACGTTGTTGTTGAGCCACGTTTCCGTGAATACAAACACACAACAGTCTCTCACAGTCTTTTGTGTCGTTCGTAGCAGGCGTATATAATCCAGTTTATTGTCCAAGGAGCGCACGTTAGCCAAAACCATGGATGGGATCGCCGGTTTGTGTGGGCTAGCTGCTAGCCTAGCTCTGACACCTCCGCGTTTACCCCGCTTCTGTTTTCTGTCACGCCGCTTGTGGCGTTTCCACGGCGGGCGCGATGAAGGGAGGCTCAGGGCTGGCTTCCGCTTTCTGTCCAGCCGCTTGTGGCGCTTCCACGGCGGGCGCGATGAAAGGAGGCTCGGGGCTGGCTTCCAAAGCAGGCCGCAGTCACGAAGCTCATGTAGCTTCTGTTCGAGCTCATGTAGCTTCTCCTGGAGTTCACTGTTTATTCCCAAATGAGCGGTTTTTCCGACATCAAGCAGAAACTCACAGCTATACTTGCGTTCTTGAACACGTAAACATGACGAAGACGTGCCGGCACATTGCGGCATGCAGGACAAAGAAGACGAAAACACAGTGTTGTCGGGAGAGAGAGAAGCCGTAGCCTTTGCACGCGCCGCCATCTTGATAAAAGCATTCAGTCCCAGCTTTTGCTGGCTTCTACTGTTCCCAGTACCATCGCTTCCTCCCTGCCTCCCATCCCTCCTTTGTCTCTCCCTTCTTCTACTCATCCTAATTTGGTTTCTGCTTCTTTTCTTCCTCTCATGGCCCCTGCTCAGCCGTCTGCTCCTAGTTATCTTCCTGGTGCTCCTTCTGTTTTTTCTGCGCCCACACCCTCCTTCCCTAACCCTGCTCTGTTCCCTCCGCCGTTCCTGGACGCTTTTCATCATGTCCATTCTCCTTACACTCTCGCCACCGCTATTCCTCCCGCTCAGTCTTCCTCCTCTGTTCTGCGTCCCTCTCCTGTTTCACCGTACCTGCGTCAGCAGATTTTGAACGGTAATTACGTGGATCTGGCTCTTCTGCTCTGTCCATCTCTGTGCGGCTTTAATCACCTTAGGGAAATCCAAAAAAGCTAAGTCTGGTCCTCTGGACATTCAAAAAACAAAACAAAACAAAGCAAAAAAAAACAAAACTGTAGAAACGTTTCGTCTTTCGTCCGAAAGACTTCCTCAGTCTGAGAAGCTGAGTTCAGCTCAGTCTTATAAATAGCACCCTCCCACAGTGGATCAACCAGTTGGTTGATCCACTGTGGGAGGGTGCTATTTATAAGACTGAGCTGAACTCAGCTTCTCAGACTGAGGAAGTCTTTCGGACGAAAGACGAAACGTTTCTACAGTTTTTTTTTTGTTGCTTTGTTTTGTTTTGTTTTGTTTTTTGAATGTCCAGAGGACCAGACTTAGCTTTTTTGGATTTTTCTACCTGGATTATTGAGCATGCATCAGGGTACCTTAGGGAAATATTCACTGCTCAGGGGCCTATGCAACTGAGCCACCCATTAAGTTCTAGCTCTAAGGAGCTCACGCCCGTCGAGTTTGCCGTAGCTTTTTCTTTGTTTAGGGACACGATTTGTTCAGTTTTTCCTGATCGCAGGTCTGAGTTGGATGATTATCTTTCTGTTGTTTTGGACATGGCTCTCTGCTTTGGGGGCACGGGTTTCTACCAGTACCACGTTCTTTTTTCCAATCAGGCTGCGGCCCGTTTGCACCAGTTCAATCACGGCACGTACTGGGGGTCCCTCGACTCCGAACTTTATTGTCGGGTTTTCGCCGCCCGCGCTTCTCTTTCCTGTACTTTGTGCGGCGCGCCGTCCCATCCGGCCACCGCCTGTACTTCTGTCACCGGTCTTCGCACCCCTCACTCAGCTCGCCGTCCTTCGGGGTCGGATAGGTTGTCCGCGCCCCCCCCCCCCTCATACCTAGGTCACGGGCCGTCCGCGCTTCTGTTAATGTCCCCACTCCCAGGGGCGTTGACAAACGTGGCCGCCCGGTTTCGTATCAAGGCGGCAGGATGATCTGCAATAATTTTAACGATCTCGGCTGCGCTTCATCTAACTGCAGGATGCTCCACGCCTGTTCTTACTGCGGTGGTGCTCACGCTAGGCACTCCTGTCCTCACAATCCCACCTCTGCGGCAGATTGACTAGGCCGTCATCTTTCTACGCCGATCAAGGTAACTGCACTGATCTCCGCCCTTCGTTGTCATCCCGACAGGGATTTTGTTGACTACCTCATTGACGGTCTTACTAATGGTTTCCACCCGGGTATTGATGTTCTTCCTGATTACTCCTACCACTGTCCCAATCTTAAGTCCGCCCGTGAGGACCCCGATACGGTCGATCTCCTTTTGGCTAACGAGGTTAGGAACGGGTTTATGATAGGACCTTTCGTTGCATCTCCCTTCCCCACCTACTGTGTCAGTCCCATCGGCATCGCCACGCGGAAGTACTTCGATAAGAAGAGGCTGATTCTAGATCTTTCGGCCCCTCACGGTTCGGCTGTCCCCAGTATCAATAGCGTTAGTCCTTTTCCCGACTTTTCCATGTAGTACGCCACCATTGATCACGCCATTACACTCATCCGTTTGGCAGGGCAGGGGGCTTGGCTTTCCAAGGCCGACATCACCAGTGCTTTTAAGGTTCTCCCCATTCGCCCCGACTTCAGGCGTTTCTTTGGCGTGTTTTGGAAGGGGGCCTTTTACTTCACAGTCCACCTCACTTTCGGCTGTCGTAGTAGTCCGAGGATATTCAACTCTCTGTCCGAGGCCCTATGTTGGGTTCTTATTAACAACTGCAGGCTCCCTTACGTGACCCACCTTCTTGATGATTTCCTGATCGTCAACCCTCCGTCTTCCCCTCCGCGCTATGGTTTGGGCGTCCTGTTGACGACTTTCTCGGAGCTGGGTGTCCCCCTCGCCGAGGAGAAGACGGTCGGCCCATCCACGTCTCTGGAGTTCTTGGGTATCACCCTCGACTCGGTTTCCCTCCAGGCGTCTTTTCCACCCGACAAACTCGATCGTATCACCTTGCTTTTGTATCACTTTCTTTCGATTGACAGGTGTTCTAAGAAACAGTTGCTCACTCTTCTTGGGCATCTCAACTACGCCATCCGGATCATCCCCCAGGGCAAATCTTTCATCTCGCACCTCCTGTCTAAGGCTGCCAGCGTCGCTTCGCTCCACGGTTCCCTCTGTCTCGATCAGCCTTGTAGGATGGAACTGCGTTGCGTCTCTGGCATCACTTCCTTTCTTCCTGGAATGGCATTTCCTTCTTTTACAAAGATTTTTTCACTCACCCTGATGATATTGGGCTTTATACGGATACAGCTCTCTCCGTCGGTTTCGGTGGCTATTACGTCGGCAGATGGTTCGCTTCCGGGTGGCCCGACGAACTCTTGCCTCTCCCGACCGATTCGACTGCGCCTTCCTCCGCTCTTTATGAACTTTACCCCATTGTCGTTGCAGCAATCCTTTGGGGACACGAATGGTCAAAGAAGTCTATCCTCATCCACACTGATAACATTGCAGTCGTAGACATTATTAACAAAGGCAGATCTCACTCCCTAGTCATCATGCAGTTTATTCGCAGATTAACTCTGATCTCGGCCCAACACCAGTTCTTACTCCAAGCAGCCCACGTACCAGGATCTCAGAACAACATTGCCGATGCGCTGTCTCGTTTTTCTTTTCAGAAATTCAGACTCTTGGCTCCAGACTCCGATCTTCACCCTACTCCAGTTCCTCCGTATTCTTCGACAATCTACAACTGACTCCTCAGCTACTTTACCTCCTGAACTCTTCCCAGGAATCCATCCTCAATAGTTTAGCTCCTCATACCTTATCTGCTTATTTGTCAGGTTGGAACCGCTTTAAAGCATTCCATTCAGCTCATCATCTTCAATTTCCATCTCTCGATGTCACAACCCTCTGTCTCTTCATCACCTACTCTCACGCCACCCTCAAAATCCGCTCTTCTACTATCCAGACTTACCTGTCAGGCATACATTTCTTCTTCAAGATCGCTACGGATTTGAGCTGTCCATCTATCACTCACTGCCACATTCCCATGATCCTTAAAGGATGCAAAAAACAAGAACTTCCTAGCAGTACACAGCGACTACCTCTCACGGTGGATCTGTTCAGCAGATGTATTCTCACCTTGCGCTCAGGCTACTCATCCGTTCTTATAGACCAGACTTTAGAATCCATGTTTCTGCTAGCTTTTTTCGGATTTCTCCGTTGTTCTGAATTTGCCCCATCTTCATCCAAGCATGATCCTGCCATCCATCCGTGCCTCCACGACATCTCTTTCCTCAGCCACGACACCCTAATATTTACTCTAAGAAGGAGCAAAACCGACCAGCTGGCCCTTTCCTGCCCTATATACATATTTCGTCTCAACTCTTTTCTTAGCCCTTACGAGCCCATCTTCAATTACATTCAATCCAGGCTTTCTGCGAATGCTTCGCCACACGACCCTCTTTTCATCACCGAATCAGGAAGCCAAGCCACTCGCCACTGGTTCGCTGGTCATCTCCGTCAAGTCCTGTTCAAGTCAGGCATCTCTCCCCATCACTATTCTCATTCCTTCCGAATAGGTGCAGCCTCCTCCGCATCTAGTCGGGGCATGCCGGATCAGATCATTCAAGTTTTAGGTCGCTGGTCCTCTCGGGCTTACTTGGCATACATCCGCAACAACCTCAGTGACTTGTTCCAAGCTCACACACATCTTTGTTTGATCTAATCTTGCGTCTTTTGGGGTTCTTCGTTCAGGCTCGGGAAGGAAAACAAGTAATGTTCCCGAAGGCAAAACCCCACGCAAGAGTCTTCTCATCCCAAGCCCTCCAGCACTCTCCTCGGACAACCTCCTTCTGCTCCACTCATCCCTTCATCCCCTCATCCTACATCACCCCTCCATCCCTTCATCCCTACTTCCCCTCATCCCTACATCCCTCACCCCTTCATCCCTACTTCCATCTTCCCTTCATTTACTCATCATCCCTTCATCCCCTCATCCTTCCATCCTTACGTACCATCTTCTCCTCATCTTACATCCCCTTTCTTCCCTCATCCCTACAACCCCTCATCCCTCATCCCTACAACCCCTCATCCCTTTCATCCTTCATCCCTAATCCTCTCATCATTAAAGAAACTTAAACTTATATATTTGTGGTGTGGTTCCTTGCTAATGAAATGGAGTTAATATGTTAACTTAGGTTCAGGAGCAGGGCCATGCCCAAATCACGCCTCCAATTATCCCATGCAGCTATTTATACCTCGTTCACCCCTTCATCTCATCTCAGTTCGATTACTTTCTGTTGACCCCAATTCCCCCCTCTCCCTTTTTTTTCTTTTTACGCTCTTCGTTCATAACCATGCTTTGCTTTCTCTCGCTCAGGTTCCGTCTGGGGGGGTTCTTCGTTCAGGCTCGGGAAGGAAAACAAGTAATGTTCCCGAAGGCAAAACCCCACGCAAGAGTCTTCTCATCCCAAGCCCTCCAGCACTCTCCTCGGACAACCTCCTTCTGCTCCACTCATCCCTTCATCCCCTCATCCCTACATCCCTCACCCCTCCATTCCTTCTTCCCTACTTCCCCTCATCCCTACATCCCTCACCCCTTCATCCCTTCATACTTACTTCCATCTTCCCTTCATTTACTCATCATCCCTTCATCCCCTCATCCTTCCATCCTTACGTACAATCTTCTCCTCATCTTACATTCCCTTTCTTCCCTAATCCCTACAACCCCTCATCCCTACAACCCCTCATCCCTTTCATCCTTCATCCCTAATCCTCTCATCATTAAAGAAACTTAAACTTATATATTTGTGGCGTGGTTCCTTGATTTTGATTTGATTTGATTTGATGTTTATTCATTCATTTTAAAAGAACAATACAAGACAGTTTCATCAGATACAAGATTTCAAGTAGGATAAAATGAAGGGAGCAGAAAGAAGATGAAATCTTATTATATCTGCCCCTATTTCACAGTTTGTTCAACCAATGATAACTTTCAAGCAACATCACAGAATGAATAGTTCTACCTATTTTCCTAATTGTAATACACAAACTACATCACAAAATGAATAATTCTACTTAATTTTCCTGACTGTAAAACATAAACTAGATCACAAAATGAATAATTCTACTTAATATTTCTAACTGTAATACACAAACTACATCACCCATAATTCTAATTAATTTTCTAATTCTAATTTTTTTTTATTTTTTATTTTTTTATAATTTTATTTAATTTTCCTATTTTTTTAATTATTTTTTTCTACTTAATTTTCCTAACTGTAATACACAAACTAGATCATAAAATGAATAATTCTACTTAATTCTACTTAATTTTTCTAATTGAAATACACAAACTAAAAGATGGCACAACATCAAGATGTTCACAAAATGAGTAATTCTACTTAATTTTCCTAATTGTAATACACAAATTCATCACAAAAATGAATAATTCTACTTAATTTTTCTAACTGTAATACACAAACTGCTTCATAAAATGAATAACTCTACTTAATTTTTCTAACTGTAATACACAAACGTACATCATAAGTACAACATAATTGTAATACACAAACACGCAAGATTACATCATATATAGTTTTTGAGCAAGTCCTTTTTGACCTTTTTCTTAAATGTATACATTGATTTTTCATTTTTAACATCACTCTCCAGAGCATTCCACAATCGAATTCCCTGAATTGAGGTAGACCGTCCTTTTAAGCTGGTTCTGAATTGTGGTTTGATGAATATCTCTGTCCCTTTGAGATTGTAATAACTTTGTCTTTTTATAAAATTTCTTTGGATATTTAAAGGTAATGTGTTATTATGAGCCCTATACATAATAATAATAATAATAATAATAATAATAATGAATTCAATTTATAACGCACTTTTCATTAATGAAAATCTCAAAGTGCTACAAGGTGCAACAGAAATTAAATGTCAATAAAACAAGTAATAAAACAAGTAAAATCAATAACAGTATCAACTAAGATCAAAAGTAGAATCATGAGGAGGTAGAGTATGCTCGGTTGAAAAGAAAGGTCTTCAAGCCGCTCTTAAAGTCAACCACAGACTGTGGGACCCTCAGACAGTCAGGAAGAGAGTTCCACAGGCGGGGGGCAGCCACACTGAAAGCCCGGTCTCCCATGGTCCTTAATTTGGTTCTCGGAATGTGAAGGAGATTACTGTTCTGTGACCGCAGCGACCGGGTGGATGAGTGTGGAATAAGAATATCCTTCAGATAATCTGGTGAAGCTCCATGTAAGCATTGATGTGTAATGAGAGCAGTTTTGTACTGAATTCTGTAGGCGACAGGAAGCCAATGAAGGTTATGAAGAATGGGCGTAATATGTTCAAATTTACGAACTCGCAACAAGATCCTTGCTGCACTGTTTTGAATATATTGAAGTTTCTGAAGGTTTTTGCCAGGGATTCCAATAAACAGGGAGTTGCAGTAGTCGAGCCTGGAGGAGACAAAAGCATGGACGAGCTTCTCAGCATCGGAAAAAGTTAGGGATGGGCGAAGTCTAGAGATGTTTCGAAGATGGAAGAAGCAAGTTTTAAACAGAAGCTTAATGTGATTTTCAAATGTAAGATTGGAGTCCATTTTTATTCCAAGATTAGTAACAGAGGTGGAGAGGGGGATGTCTTGTCCAGAAAAGGAAAGTGTTGTTATAGTAGATGTCTGTACCTGGTGAGGGGTGCCAATCAGTATGGCCTCGGTCTTGGAGCAGTTTAATTGAAGAAAGTTCTGATTCATCCATGCCCTAATTGCCTCCAGGCAGGCAGAGAGGGCAGTGAGTGAAGATGGAGATGACAAGGTGGAAGATGAGGATGCTCCAGTCCTGATGTAAAGCTGTGTATCGTCGGCATAACAGTGAAAAGAAATGTTGAACTGATTAATAATTTGACCTAAAGGCAGCATGTAAAGGGAAAACAACAGGGGCCCCAGAACCGACCCCTGAGGGACACCACAGGAGACAGAGACTGTCTGGGACGTGGCGTTGCCAAGACTAACACATTCCAGCCTATTGGAGAGGAAAGATTTAAACCAGTCCAGGACGGTGTCACAGAGACCGACCTCCACATGAAGACGGTGGAGGAGGATACTATGGTCCACAGTGTCGAAGGCTGCAGTGAGGTCAAGGAGGACAAGGATGGAGGGAGAGCCAGTGTCAGCAGCCAAGAGGACATCATTAGTAACTCTCAGCAGTGCAGTCTCAGTACTGTGAGCTGCCCTGAATCCAGACTGGAACTTCTCATACAGGGAGTGTTGTTGTAAGTGATCCTGCAGCTGAGCAGCAACTGCTTTTTCCAGCACTTTAGACAGAAAAGGGAGGTGTGAAATTGGGCGGTAATTAGAAAAAATGTCGGGATCCAAATTAGATTTTTTCAGAAGAGGCCTAATGATGGCAGTTTTTAGAGGCAGTGGAACATGACCAGATTGAAGAGACTGATTTATTATTTGAGTGATAAGTGGGCCTATTGCAGAGTGATTGGATTTTATGAGAGACGAGGGGAAAGGATCCAGGGCGCAGGATGAAGGCTTCATTTTCTTGATGATGGCCTCCACCTCACTCTGAACAACTTCGTCAAAGCTGTTAAGGGTCCCAGAATGCAGACGGGTAGATGGCACACTGAGAACAGGGAGGTTGTGGAGCTGAGATCTGATAGTGTCAATTTTGGTTTTAAAAGATGAAAGAAACAGCTCGCATTTTTGAGCAGAGTCCTCAAGAGTTTGTTTAATGGGATTAAGCAGACGAGTTATTGTGGAGAAGAGCTGTTTAGAGTTTCCAGGGCAGGTGTTGATGATGTTAGAATAATATTTGGAGCGTGCTTCTTTAAGAGAATAGGCGTACGCTTTCTGATGTTCTTTATATGCCTGCTTATGCACAGAGAGACCAGATGATTTTACACGTCTCTCAATAGCACGGCCAGTTGCCTTCATCTTGCGCAGCTCATCAGTGTACCAAGGGGCTGAACGCGAGAAAGACACCAGTCTTGTCTTCAAGGGGGCGTGTAGGTCCAGGAGCTCCCGAAGAGATTGGTTGTAGTAATCCACAGAGTCATCTGCAGAAGGATGATTGACAGCGGTCAGGGTGTGAAGATCAGCAGACAGAACATCAAGGGAAATGTTTTTAAGGTCACGGAACTGGATGGGTCGTTTTGGGTTTGAAGCAGGCGAAGATGAAGGCACTTCCAGGGAGATGACCCTGTGGTCTGAGACACCCAGGTCATATACAGATAAATTATTGATGAGTACAGTGTCAGTAATCACCAAATCCAGAGTATGCCCCCTGCTGTGCGTAGGGGCGTCAACATGTTGAGTGAGATTAAGAGAATCCAAAAGAGACTTAAAATCTGTTGCCAGAGGTGAAGAGGAATTGTCCACGTGGATATTCAAGTCGCCAAGAAAAATAGTCTTCACAGGGGAGGTGCAGAAAAAAGTGAGGAGGTCATGTATCTCTGAGTTAAATGAAACATGCGGTTTGGGAGGTCTATAAATTAATATAACATTCATCAGGAGTGGTGCTTTGAAGCTGAAAGCCAGACATTCAAAAGAAGAAAAATCCTGAGAAACCAGATGCGACAGCCTTAAACTACTGCGGTAGATTACAGCCAGACCACCACCGCGGCCAGTGCTGCGGGCTCTCTGCAGATAGCTGTATCCAGATGGACAAGCTTCATTTAAAGAACTGTACACATCCGGTCTATGCCAAGTTTCTGTGAGGCACATGAGGTCCAAATTCTTCTCCAAAATGTGATCATGAATTAGACATGATTTGTTTGAAAGTGATTGAACATTAAAAAGTTCTATTTTAATACTAGTTGGAGCAGATTGTTTTTGAAGAGGTTTAAGCAGACTGAAGTCCACTCCACGTTTTCCTTGCCACTTCGTGTGCTGTGGACTACAAAGGACCACAGACGCAGCGTTCTGATGACGTCGTCGAGGTGCGACACGTCTCTCAGACCAGACAGTAGCAATCGAGTCAGAGCCAGTTTGCCTAAAGTGAACTAATTTCTTTCGAGAGCTTCTATGGATGTAACGAGGTCTACGCAGAAGTCCCAGTTGTTTAATGGTCGAAATAGAAGGAGGAATGGAGCAGTTGTTAAATTCAAACAGCTGCGAAGCGGAGTAGGTCAACATTGTTGTCGATCCGGTGGAAGCTAGCACGGAGCTAGCCGCTAACAGCAGGCCCACGGCTCCAAGAAAGATATACAAGAAGCAGAAAGAGGTAATTTGAATGATCATTACCTCGAAGAGGAGCACAGGAGAAAATCCAAAACAGTCCAGAGGACCCAGGAGGGTGACAGAGGCAGCAGGTAAGCGAACAATAAATGCAGCTACGTGGTTTTTTAAGCTAAATTCGTTCTGGAGCTAGCGGGAGCTAACAGCCCCCACTAATAAAATTCCGGTTAAACTAGTAAAGTTTTCTATCTAATGAATCCAGCAACAAGTCAAATCTTGGCCTGGCTGCAGTCTCCTATCCTGAGCAAGCACTAGGCATCAGTGGAAAGGAAAAACTCCCTTTTAGAAGGAAGAAACCTCTAGCAGACCCAGGCTCAGGACAAGCGGTCATCTGCTTTGACCGGCAACTTATAACGTTTGCAGAACCACAACGCAGTCAGAAAAGACAGTTGCTCTAAAACTTAATCACAGAAAGGTAAAAATGCCCGCGTGACGTCCGTTCACACAGGTGCTGTACACAGGCAAAACGCCTGCCGCACTCTGCGTTCAAGAAAGGTAGAAAGGTTCAAAGAAAGGTAGAAATGTCCGCGTCGGCTCGTACAGGTGCTGTACACAGGCCTAGGCCTGCCGCACTCTGCAATCGAGAAAGGTAGAAATGTCCAACAAGGCTCGGTGAAAAAAAACAGCAGAAAGTAGTAAAAAAAAGGCTTCAAAGAGCAAAAAGTATGAGGAGCAGCGGCAGCCAAGGTGTGCCCGCGTCCGCTTCCTCACAGTAATATAATACATATACAAATACACATAATTGATAAAATACTATATTCTACCAATTCCTGGAATTTCAATAAGTTTAGTTGAATAAACAAAGTGTTTGAAGGGTGAGTGAAATGTTTTCTGGTGATTACTCTTACAGCTCTCTTTTGTAAAATAAAAACAGGCTTTGTAATAGTTTTGCATGCTTTTCCCCAAACCTCAATACAATAGATTAAATGTGGAGCAATGATTGTGTTATACAACATATGTAAAGCTTTATCAATTAAAAAATCCCTGACTTTATACAGTACTGCAATTGCTCTAGCTAGTTTTTTTTTAATGGAATTTACATGATGTTTCCATGTCAGTTTGTCATCAATGATAACACCCAGAAACTTCACTTCACTCACTTTACAGATCACAACATCTTCAATTTCAAATGGATCATCATCAACAATTCCCTTTTTGTTACTGAAAATCATGTAGTTAGTTTTATCTAAATTGATCCCCCGTACAGGTGATCCCCCGTACATCTCAGAACTTCTGAAAGTCCATCAGCCCAGCAGAGCTTTACGATCTGCCAGTCAACACCTGCTGGAGGTGCCTCGCTCAAGGTACAAACAATGGGGAGACCAGTCTTTTTCTGTTGCCGGCCCAAAAGCCTGGAACAGCCTCCCCCTTGAGCTGCGTGCCACCTCTGATCTGACTCTGTTCAAAACCAGACTGAAGGTTTTGTTGTTCCAGGAAAATAATTTCCTCTTTGTTAGTTTCACTAAGAAAAATACTGTTGGTGCAACTTTTAATTGAATGACACACCTTATTATCTACTTTTGGTATTTTAGCTGCAAGGCTTGATCCAATATTTACAAAATATTGATTAAATTCATTTACGATATCATTCTCATCATGTATTTCTTTGTCATCTTTCACAAAATATTTTGCAATGTTCGTTTTTGCTTTATGACTTTTTAGAACATCATTTATTACTCGCCATGTTGTTTTAGTGTCACCATTGCTCTTGTTTAATAAATCACTATAGTATTCTTTCTTGCATCTTCTTATAATCATTACCAATTTATTTTTATATTTTTTATATTTTTCTTCAGCTTGTTGTGTTCTCGTTTTTAAGAAACATAAATACAAGTTATTTTTTTTTTTACAAGCATTTCTCAACCCTTTAGTCATCCAAGGTTGGTCAACAATATTTCTTTTTCTACGATTTCTTTGCACACAATTCTTTTCATACAGAGCTTCTAAAATGTTCATAAATTCATCATATGATCTGTTAACATCATCAATATACACGTCCTTCCAGTTTTGCTTCTGTAAATCATCTTTTAATTGATCCATAGCTTTTTTTGATGTGTTTATTATTTTTTTCTTAATTGTAACTTCTTTTGTAATGTTTTGATCATTTCTGTAGATAGTGAAAACTGGTAAATGATCACTTAAATCAGTTGTTAAGATACCACCTGTCATATCCCCATTTGTTATATTTGTGAAAATGTTGTCAATTATCGTAGCACTATGAGTTGTAATTCTTGTTGGTTTTGATATTAACGGATAAAGATTTAAACTATACATTGAATTTAGAAATGTGCTGATGTTATTTGAATCCGTTTTATTTCCCAGGTCAATATTAAAGTCTCCGCACAAGAAAACTTTTTTATTTAAACTCTTTTCCAGTAGTTGTATGATTTTATCGGTGAATATTTCTATATTTGATCCTGGTGATCGATATACACAACTTATGGATATGTTTTTAGCATTTTCGTTTAATATTTCTATTGTTATTATTTCCATAAGATTGTCAACAATTATTGACATTTCTTTAATTATTCTACACTTTATTTCATTTTTGACAAATAGAGCTACTCCACCACCTTTTTTATTGTTTCTGTTTAAATGATATAATTCATATCCTTCGATGTGAACATTATTTTTGTTTTCATCATTAAGCCATGTCTCTGACAGTGCTATTAATGTAAAAGTTCTGTTTAACTGTTTTAAATAATCTGTTATTTTGGATATATTTGCATTTATACTTCTACTATTGATGTGAATAATAGAGAGATCTCCATTTGTTATATTGATGTTATTAAACTTTTCTTCATTATAGTATTCACAGTCTTTTATAGCAGGATAAAAGTTTGCATCAACCATATCTTCAACATTATATATTTTGAATTCTGAGTCTTCGTTTGTTGTTGTCATGTTTTAATCTATTTGTTTGTTTGTTCATTTCTGTTAATTTTGTGTATGAACATGTGATAGTGATTGGTGATTTGTCATTTTGAGCTCATTTGAATGTTTCTAAGTCTTTCAGTTCTTTTATTATTTTAGGATGAGAATTTTCATCTACTTTGATCCAGATGTTTCCGTTTCTTGTCCAAGTTTTTTTTATTTTTCCATTATTTTTCAACAACCTTGCTGCATGTGCAATGTTTGCGTTTTTTTTAGTTAGGTGTTCATTCATGAAGACCTAGTTTTTGCGAGTTTCTTTGACTGCATCATTACCCTGTTTCTTTGATTCCTTCCAATGAATCTCACGACTACTGACGGTTTAAGTTTGTTAGCTCTATTGGGCAGTGTGTAACAGGTGGAAATGTCATCACGTTTAATGTCAATGCCTTTGTCACTTAAGAAAGTGACTACCTGATTCTCCAGAGACTGCAGTTGTTCTGGTCGTCCTCCTTCACTCGTGTTAACGCCTTTGGTTACATCAGCCGATGACCAGCGTTTAAGCTCGAGTCCAGAAATGACCATGTTTTCGCCTCTTATGTATTGTTCCATGTCCTCACACTTTTGTTCCAATTGAGCTAATCGTTCTTCTCTGATGACCTCCTGAGCTTTCATTTGTTTCATCTCCTCTACCAGTTGAATAAAGTTTTTTTGATCAGCTCTCAAACTTGCAACTTCCACAGTGAGAACGTTTACTGCATTTTTCAATTCCTCCATTAACTCCAAGTTTTTATCCACCGATTTTTTACTCGCCGACTCCTGTTTCTGCTGCTCCGATTTATTTTTTTTACTAGGACTCATCACGCCTGCTTCTTCTGATCTGGATACAGAAAATCACTGTTCCACAGCAACTCGCTCGCCGATCTGCTCACGTCCGCAGCAACTCGTTCGCTGCTCTGCTCCCATCCGCAGCAACTCGCTCGCTGCTCTGCTCATGTCCAACAGTAATCAGCTTGCTTCCCGTCCAACAGCAACTCGATCGTTGCTCTGCTTCAGATCAGCAGTTAGTTCAGAACTCACGGTTTCAGCAGCCTGCAGCAATCCCCTGGCTCGCCCACGGCGCACGGCTCAGCTCGAAGCCCCAGGTGGCGTCCACGGCTCACGGCGCTCGGCTCAGCTCGAAGGTGGCGTCCACGGTTCACGGCCCACTCGTGGCTCTCGGATCAGCTCGAAGCCCCAGGTTGCGTTCACGGCCCCCTCGTTGCGCTCGGCTCAGCTCGAAGCCCGAGGTGGCGTTCACGGCTTTCGGCTCTCACGCCAGCCTGTAGCAACAGTCCCAACTCCGTGGTGTTTTTCCGCATTAGCTTTTATCAGCAGCACATGGTTAGCGTTAGCTTGTAGTCTGAAGCCACCACTCCCAGCTTTGTTGTTTTCTTTCGCTGCAACAAAGCACCTCCAGCGTGCCGGCCCGCGTTTCTTCGTAACAACCAGCGTATTTTTCCGGTTTATTTGTTAACGAAGCCCGCAGCTCCGCAGCTACGGCACCCGGTTACGGTGACCCAGCTCGGTTAGCTTTGATTAGCCCGGTAGCTACGCTTGGCTAACTCTCGGCAAAAACTCACGGACATGTTGGCTTGTAGATTCATAATTCTGGATCGCATGCTCCAGTCCAAGTTCCGCATCTTTTTCAGAGCTCCTCTCTGCACATCCAGCGCTAAAAACTGCGAGTACAAGCTCTCCAAATACTCCTTTTGGAGGTACTGGCAGGAGCCCGACTACAAACGTCCACTCTGCTCAGCCGCCATCTTGGATATGCTTGCTAATCCTTGCTAATGAAGTGCAGCTTCAACCTCTGCACAGAGAGCCCTTTCCTTTGATGACAGTGCTGAAGATGGTAAGAACTGACTGCATCCAAAAAACTTTTTTTTTTTTTTTACTGAGTACCGGTAGTTTGCTTTATTAACAGCATTTCCACGCTGTCTGTCAAATATTTTGTAAACAATGTGGCTAGTATTTGGAACACAAACAGTCTTTTTTTAATGGAACCTTAATTCCATGTATTATTTTTTTTATGATAGTTTCCTCAGATCAGCCGCCCTCAGACCCACCGCCCTGGTGGGTCTCATCAGCAACAACGATGAGACGGACTACAGGAACGAGGTGAGCCGCCTGGCCTTGTGGTGCGGACACAACAATCTCACTCTCAACGTGGAGAAGACAAAGGAGATTGTTGTGGACTTCAGGAAGAGGGATGCCCAACATGCCCCTCTGACCATCAACAGCACCGCAGTGGAGAGAGTAGACAGCACCAAGTTCCTGGGAGTGCACGTCTCAAAGGACCTGTCCTGGAGCAGGAACACTGCATCACTGGCCAAGAAGGCTCACCAGCGTCTCTACTTTCTCCGCAAGCTGAAAAGGGCTGGAGCTTCAACCCCCATCATGTGCACCTTCTACAGAGGTGCCATAGAAAGTGTCCTGACCAGCTGCATCACTGTGTGGTTTGGTGCATGTACTGCATCCTGCCGCAAGAGCCTCCAGCGCATCGTGAGAGCAGCTGAGAAGATCGTCGGCACCTCCTTCCCCTCACTGCAGGACTTACACAGCAACCGCCTCACTCGGAAAGCCCTCTGCATGGCAGGTGATCCCACACACCCACTACACAGCTGCTTCAGACTGCTGCCATCAGGGAGGAGACTGAGGAGTCTCCAGGCTCGAACCAGCAGACTGAGAGACAGCTCTGTTCATCAGGCAGTCAGGATGCTAAACACTCTGCCTGCTCTGCCTCCCCTCCCATTTGAACTTAGCCTGGTTAAAACCAGACCCTTGTCCTTCACTTCGCTTCGTACTAGGGTCTGGGACTTCTCCCATAGACAACGATTTCTCCGGTAGATTTTTGACCGGACCAATCAGAGAACAGAAGGCGGAGTTTTGAACGACGTCGACTGACGTCGTCAGTTAAAATGGCTGCCGCCACGAAGGAATTTTCAAGAAAACAAGGTAAAAAACTATTATTTCTTTGCTGAGAAAAAATACATTTCTTAGCTGACGTTATATCAGAAGTGTTCCTGAGCTTAACAGTTCCTAAATCAATTCACGAAATGGTCAAATCTGCTGGATTTAAATTGTTTCGGTTTGACATTTTCCAAACAGCCTCGGGTGCGCTACGAAAATAAATTATAAAAAATCGAATTTTATCTCAAATGTTTCATCCAGGCCAACAGTCAGTAAATTAGAGCCATATAATTACACACTGGTAGCAGAAAAAATATCCACCGAGTGGTTTCTGAGCTATTTATCTGAATAGCCTGGACCTCGCCAGGCTAAACTAACAAAACTCCGCCTTCTGTTCTCTGATTGGTCCGGTCAAAAATCTACCGGAGAAATCGTTGTCTATGGGAGAAGTCCCAGACCCTAGTACAAAGCGAAGTGAAGGACAAGGGTCTGGTTTTAACCAGGCTAATTTGAACTGCCTTAACACAAAAAACTTTCTCACACATTACCACACAACACAAAGATTTTAACACTGGACTCTGTGTCATCAAACGGGTTATTCACTAAACTCTCGGTCATGTGCTCATTCAGTTTGCACTACTTCTCATATTTGCACTAATGTTTGTATTACATTACTGCCTATAGTCATACTACTGTTTACATTCACTGTTTACATTTATTAATACTGTTTACATTTATTACTACTGTTTACATTTACACTACTTTTATATCTACACTACTGCTGATACATATACAGTATTCTCTGACTAGCCTTATTTAAGGATGCCCAATGTGCCTTATGTGCCTTACTGCATATGCCACTTTGCCTCTATACCAACATCAACTACCTCATACATATACTGTGTACATTAACTCATATGCTGCTTTGCCACTCTTTGCAAATGTCAATGCTAGAACCTTCAGTTTATTTTATAGATATACTTTTTATACTACTATGCAAAAACTCAGGACAGTATTACACTTTTATTATTTCATTTTATGCTTATGTTCATTAAATGTTTAGTGTTTTAGTGTTGGTGTAAATTTTCATACTTTTATACTACTATGCAAAAACTCAGGACAGTGTTACACTTTTACTATTTTATGCTTATGTTTATTAAATGTTTTAGTGTTTAAATGGTTACTGCTGCACCGAGGGACTGAGAGAAACGCAATTTTAATCCTGTGTATGTCCTGTACATATTGCAGTTCTGACAATAAAGTTGACTTTGACTTTGCTGTCCCCTGCCTCAACCTGACCACGACATTAACAGCTGGAACTGTTCTCGACACCAGAAACTGTGGATGAGGACAGAGCTGCAAGATCTCGGCCTGTGGCCTGGGTCTCGTTCTGTACGTCATCTTGAATATGCAATTTCCCTCTGGCGTCATCCTCCGCAGCCTGAGCTCATAGACACAGTGGCTGAGCTCCTTTCAGCTTCACCCATTTTTCATTTGGAAACCTAAAAATAAAATCATGTCCCGGCTGAAAAACAACTACAACCTTCCATGTCTTCATGGATGTCCTCATCCACAGGTGGTTTCTGCTGGTGTGGGCCGGCCTCGGGTAATAGTTGGGACAAGTTTCTCCAACAGGTGAAGGAAACACAGTGCTACGTATTTACATTTCTGGATTTAATTTAGGAAATGTATAAACTTATACTGATGAATTGTACTTACCTTATTGTGTTTCAGAGACTTCGCATCCTCTGCCTCTGTGATCCTCACCAAGGAGTGCCCGCACTGGACCAGTAAAGACCGGTGGACGTGTCTTTGTGTTGGATCACACACGCTGGACACCACCTATGAAAGAGGCGATTTATGGCTTGCTGCAGAAACACCGTGGAGAGAAGGACATTCTGAAGGCTGTGGATCAAGAATATGCAGACATTGTTCAACAGGCTACCATGAATTCCAACAGCTTGCTGCACCCAACAACCAAGCTTCACATCTCGCGGTATGTCAAGCACTTGGCAACGCTCCTGAACACCAGCTCTTCAATAAATACAAGCTCCGAAAAACTTGTGGAAACCCAGGAACTGTGGCACACTTTAACCAGTCAGTCAACCAGTGTGTCTGTGAGCCGGCTGTCTTCAATCCACACGCACCTGCTTTGTCCATCCCTATTACACAGGATTCGTTAGAGAAAATTGTGGTGGGCATTTTAAATAAGCAGCAGCAACAGAGGACAGAGATGTAGGAGGGACAGAGGACAGAGATGTATTA
Source organism: Garcialebias charrua (assembly GCA_038048925.1). NCBI lineage: Eukaryota > Metazoa > Chordata > Actinopteri > Cyprinodontiformes > Rivulidae > Garcialebias > Garcialebias charrua. The sequence goes on from JBBPBX010030514.1 coordinate 23,663, forward strand.
AGGACAGAGATGTAGGAGGGACAGAGGACATAGATGTAGTAGGGACAGAGGACATAGATGTAGAGGGACAGAGGACACAGATGTAGTAGGGACAGAGGACAGAGATGTAGTAGGGACAGAGATGTAGGAGAGACAGAGGACGGAGATGTAGGAGGGACAGAGGACAGATGTGTAGGTGGGACAGAGATGTACGTAGTAGTGACAGAGATGTAGTAGGGACAAATATGTAGGAGGGACCGAGGACAGAGATGTAGTAGTGATAGAGATGTAGGAGGGACAGATGACAGAGATGTAGTAGTGACAGAGATGTAGTCGTGAGAGAGATGTAAGAGGGACATAGGACAGAGATGTAGGAGGGACAGAGGGCAAAGATGTAGGAGGGACAGAGGACAGAAATGTAGTAGGGACAGAGGACAGAGAAGTAGGAGGGACAGAGGACAGAGATGTAGGAAGGACAGAGATGTAGTAGGGACAGAGATGTAGTAGGGACAGAGATGTAGTAGGGACAGAGATGTTGTAGGGACAGAGGACAGAGATGTAGTAGGGACAGAGATATAGGAGGGACATAGGACAGAGATGTAGGAAGGACAGAGCCATAGAAGAAGGGACAGAGATGTAGTAGGAACAGAGGAAATAGATGTAGTAGTGACATAGATGTAAGAGGGACAGAGGACAGATGTATAGGTGGGACACAGGACAGATGTGTAGAAGGGACAGAGGTAGGATGGACAGAGGACAGATATGTAGAAGGGACAGAGATGTAGTAGTGACAGAAATGTAGTAGGGACAGAGGACATAGATGTAGTAGTGACAGAGATGTAGTAGGGACAGATGATATAGATGTAGTAGTGACAGAGATGTAGGAGGGACAGAGGACAGAGATGTAGGAGGGACAGAGGACAGAGATGTAGGAGGGAAAGAGGACAGAGATGTAGGAGGGACAGAGGACAGAGATGTAGGAGGGACAGAGGACAGAGATGTAGGAAGGACAGAGATGTAGTAGGGACAGAGGACAGAGATGTAGTAGGAACAGAGGACAGAGATGTAGGATGGACAGAGGACAGAGATGTAGTAGGGACAGAGGACAGAGATGTAGGTAGGACAGAGGACAGAGATGTAGTAGGGACAGAGGTCAGAGATGTAGTTGGGACAGAGGACAAAGATGTAGGAGGGACATAGGACAGAGATGTAGGAAGGACAGAGGCATAGAAGAAGGGACAGAGATGTAGATGGGACAGAGGACAGAGGTGTGAGAGAGACAGAGATGAAGAAGGGACAGAGGAAAGAGGTAATGGAGGGACAGAGATGTAGAAGGGACAGAGAACAGAGGTGTAGGAGGAACAGAGGACAGAGGTTTGGTAGGGACAGAGATGTAGTAGGGACAAAGGACAGATGTGTAGGAGGGACAGAGGACAGATGTAGTAGTGAAAGAGATGTAGGAGGGACAGAGATGAAGTAGTGACAGAGATGTAGGAGGGACAGAGGTCAGAGATGTAGTAGTGACAGAGATGTTGTAGGGACAGAGGACAGAGATGTAGTAGTGACAGAGATGTAGTAGTGACAGAGAAGTAGGAGGGACAGAGTACAGAGATGTAGTAGGGACAGAGGACTGAGATGTAGGAGGGACAGAGGACAGATATGTAGGTGGGACAGAGGACAGAGATGTAGGAGGGACAGAGGACAGAGATGTTGGAGGGATAGAGATGTAGTAGGGACAGAGGACAGAGATGTAGTAAGGACAGAGATGTAGTAGGGACAGAGGACATAGATGTAGTAGGGACAGAGGGCATAGATGTAGAGGGACAGAGGACACAGATGTAGTAGGGACAGAGGACAGAGATGTAGTAGGGACAGAGATGTAGGAGGGACAGAGGACGGAGATGTAGGAGGGACAGAGGACAGATGTGTAGGTGGGACAGAGATATACGTAGTAGTGAGAGAGATGTAGTAGGGACAAATATGTAGGAGGGACCGAGGACAGAAATGTAGTAGTGACAGAGATGTAGTCGTGAGAGAGATGTAGGAGGGACATAGGACAGAGATGTAGGAGGGACAGAGGACAGAGATGTAGGAGGGACAGATGACAGAGATGTAGTAGTGACAGAGATGTAGTCGTGAGAGAGATGTAGGAGGGACATAGGACAGAGATGTAGGAGGGACAGAGGACAGAGATGTAGGAGGGACAGAGGACAGAAATGTAGTAGTGACAGAGATGTAGTCGTGAGAGAGATGTAGGAGGGACATAGGACAGAGATGTAGGAGGGACAGAGGACAGAGATGTAGGAGGGACAGATGACAGAGATGTAGTAGTGACAGAGATGTAGTCGTGAGAGAGATGTAGGAGGGACATAGGACAGAGATGTAGGAGGGACAGAGGACAGAGATGTAGGAGGGACAGATGACAGAGATGTAGTAGTGACAGAGATGTAGTCGTGAGAGAGATGTAGGAGGGACATAGGACAGAGATGTAGGAGGGACAGAGGACAGAGATGTAGGAGGGACAGAGGACAGAAATGTAGTAGGGACAGAGGACAGAGAAGTAGGAGGGACAGAGGTCAGAGAAATAGTAGTGACAGAGATGTAGTAGTGACAGAGGACAGAGATGTAGTAGTGACAGAGATGTAGGAGGGACAGAGGACATAGATGTAGGAGGGACAGAGGACATAGATTTAGGAGGGACAAACATCAGAGATGTAGGAGTGAGAGAGATTCAGTAGTGACAGAGGACAGAGATGTAGTAGTGACAAAGATGTAGTAGTAACAGAGGACAGAGATGTAGGAGGGACAGATGACAGAGATGTAGTAGTGACAGAGATGTAGTCGTGAGAGAGATGTATGAGGGACATAGTACAGAGATGTAGGAGGGACAGAGGACAGAGATGTAGGAGGGACAGAGGACAGAAATGTAGTAGTGACAGAGATGTAGTCGTGAGAGAGATGTAGGAGGGAGATAGGACAGAGATGTAGGAGGGACAGAAGACAGAGATGTAGGAGGGACAGATGACAGTGATGTAGTAGTGACAGAGATGTAGGAGGGACATAGGACAGAGATGTAGGAGGGACAGAGGACAGAGATGTAGGAGGGACAGAGGACAGAAATGTAGTAGTGACAGAGATGTAGTCGTGAGAGAGATGTAGGAGGGACATAGGACAGAGATGTAGGAGGGACAGAGGACAGAGTTGTAGGAGGGACAGATGACAGAGATGTAGTAGTGACAGAGATGTAGTCGTGAGAGAGATGTAGGAGGGACATATGACAGAGATGTAGGAGGGACAGAGGACAGAGATGTAGGAGGGACAGAGGACAGAAATGTAGTAGGGACAAAGGACAGAGAAGTAGGAGGGACAGAGGTCAGAGAAATAGTAGTGACAGAGATGTAGTAGTGACAGAGGACAGAGATGTAGTAGTGAAAGAGATGTAGGAGGGACAGAGGACATAGATGTAGGAGGGACAGAGGACATAGATTTAGGAGGGACAAACATCAGAGATGTAGGAGTGAGAGAGATTCAGTAGTGACAGAGGACAGAGATGTAGTAGTGACAAAGATGTAGTGGTGACAGAGGACAGAGATGTAGTAGTGACAAAGATGTAGTAGTGACAGAGATAAAGTAGGGACAGAGGAAATAGATGTAGTAGTGACATAGATGTAAGAGGGACAGAGGACAGATGTGTAGGTGGGACAGAGGACAGATGTGTAGGTTGGACAGAGGTAGTATGGACAGAGGACAGATATGTAGGAGGGACAGAGATGTAGTAGTGACAGAAATGTAGTAGGGACAGAGGACATAGATGTAGTAGTGACAGAGATGTAGTAGGGACAGAGGACATAGATGTAGTAGTGACAGAGATGTAGGAGGGACAGAGGACAGAGATGTAGGAGGGACAGAGGAAAGAGATGTAGTAGTGACAGAGATGTAGTAGGGACAGAAGACAGAGATGTAGCAGGGACAGAGGACAGAGATGTAGTAGGGACAGAGGTCAGAGATGTAGTTGGGACAGAGGACAAAGATGTAGGAGGGACATAGGACAGAGATGTAGGAAGGACAGAGGCATAGAAGAAGGGACAGAGATGTAGATGGGACAGAGGACAGAGGTGTGAGAGTGACAGAGATGAAGAAGGGACAGAGGACAGAGGTGATGGAGGGACAGAGATGTAAGAGGGACAGAGGACAGAGATGTAGGAAGGACAGAGATGTAGAAGGGACAGAGGACAGAGATGTAGAAAGAACAGAGGACATAGACGTAGGAGGGACAGAGCTGTAGAAAGGACAGAGGTGTGAGAGAGACAGAGATGAAGAAGGGACAGAGGACAGAGGTAATGGAGGGACAGAGATGTAGAAGGGACAGAGAACAGAGGTGATGGAGGGACAGAGATGTAGGAGGGACAGAGGACAAAGGTGTAGGAGGAACAGAGGACAGAGGTTTGGTAGGGACAGAGATGTAGTAGGGACAAAGGACAGATGTGTAGGAGGGACAGAGGACAGATGTAGTAGTGAAAGAGATGTAGGAGGGACAGAGATGTAGTAGTGACAGAGATGTAGGAGGGACAGAGGTCAGAGATGTAGTAGTGACAGAGATGTTGTAGGGACAGAGGACAGAGATGTAGTAGTGACAGAGATGTAGGAGGGACAAAGATGTAGTAGTGACAGAGGACAGATATGTAGGAGGGACAGAGATGTAGTAGTGACAGAGAAGTAGGAGGGACAGAGTACAGAGATGTATTAGGGACAGAGGACTGAGATGTAGGAGGGACAGAGGACAGAGATGTAGGAGGGACAGAGGACAGAGATGTAGGAGAGACAGAGGACAGAGATGTTGGAGGGACAGAGATGTAGTAGGGACAGAGGACAGAGATGTAGTAAGGACAGAGATGTAGTAGGGACAGAGGACATAGATGTAGTAGGGACAGAGGGCATAGATGTAGAGGGACAGAGGACACAGATGTAGTAGGGACAGAGGACAGAGATGTAGTAGGGACAGAGATGTAGGAGGGACAGAGGACGGTGATGTAGGAGGGACAGAGGACAGATGTGTAGGTGGGACAGAGATGTACGTAGTAGTGAGAGAGATGTAGTAGGGACAAATATGTAGGAGGGACCGAGGACAGAGATGTAGTAGTGACAGAGATGTAGTCGTGAGAGAGATGTAGGAGGGACATAGGACAGAGATGTAGGAGGGACAGAGGACAGAGATGTAGGAGGGACAGATGACAGAGATGTAGTAGTGACAGAGATGTAGTCGTGAGAGAGATATAGGAGGGACATAGGACAGAGATGTAGGAGGGACAGAGGACAGAGATGTAGGAGGGACAGAGGACAGAAATGTAGTAGGGACAGAGGACAGAGAAGTAGGAGGGACAGAGGTCAGAGAAATAGTAGTGACAGAGATGTAGTAGTGACAGAGGACAGAGATGTAGTAGTGACAGAGATGTAGGAGGGACAGAGGACATAGATGTAGGAGGGTTCAGAGGACATAGATTTAGGAGGGACAAACATCAGAGATGTAGGAGTGAGAGAGATTCAGTAGTGACAGAGGACAGAGATGTAGTAGTGACAAAGATGTAGTGGTGACAGAGGACAGAGATGTAGTAGTGACAAAGATGTAGTAGTGACAGAGATAAAGTAGGGACAGAGGAAATAGATGTAGTAGTGACATAGATGTAAGAGGGACAGAGGACAGATGTGTAGGTGGGACAGAGGACAGATGTGTAGGTTGGACAGAGGTAGTATGGACAGAGGACAGATATGTAGGAGGGACAGAGATGTAGTAGTGACAGAAATGTAGTAGGGACAGAGGACATAGATGTAGTAGTGACAGAGATGTAGTAGGGACAGAGGACATAGATGTAGTAGTGACAGAGATGTAGGAGGGACAGAGGACAGAGATGTAGGAGGGACAGAGGAAAGAGATGTAGTAGTGACAGAGATGTAGTAGGGACAGAAGACAGAGATGTAGCAGGGACAGAGGACAGAGATGTAGTAGGGACAGAGGTCAGAGATGTAGTTGGGACAGAGGACAAAGATGTAGGAGGGACATAGGACAGAGATGTAGGAAGGACAGAGGCATAGAAGAAGGGACAGAGATGTAGATGGGACAGAGGACAGAGGTGTGAGAGTGACAGAGATGAAGAAGGGACAGAGGACAGAGGTGATGGAGGGACAGAGATGTAAGAGGGACAGAGGACAGAGATGTAGGAAGGACAGAGATGTAGAAGGGACAGAGGACAGAGATGTAGAAAGGACAGAGGACATAGACATAGGAGGGACAGAGCTGTAGAAAGGACAGAGGTGTGAGAGAGACAGAGATGAAGAAGGGACAGAGGACAGAGGTAATGGAGGGACAGAGATGTAGAAGGGACAGAGAACAGAGGTGATGGAGAGACAGAGATGTAGGAGGGACAGAGGACAAAGGTGTAGGAGGAACAGAGGACAGAGGTTTGGTAGGGACAGCGATGTAGTAGGGACAAAGGACAGATGTGTAGGAGGGACAGAGGACAGATGTAGTAGTGAAAGAGATGTAGGAGGGACAAAGATGTAGTAGTGACAGAGATGTAGGAGGGACAGAGGTCAGAGATGTAGTAGTGACAGAGATGTTGTAGGGACAGAGGACAGAGATGTAGTAGTGACAGAGATGTAGGAGGGACAGAGATGTAGTAGTGACAGAGGACAGAGATGTAGGAGGGACAGAGATGTAGTAGTGACAGAGAAGTAGGAGGGACAGAGTACAGAGATGTAGTAGGGACAGAGGACTGAGATGTAGGAGGGACAGAGGACAGAGATGTAGGAGGGACAGAGGACAGAGATGTAGGAGGGACAGAGGACAGAGATGTTGGAGGGACAGAGATGTAGTAGGGACAGAGGACAGAGATGTAGTAAGGACAGAGATGTAGTAGGGACATAGGACATAGATTTAGTAGGGACAGAGGGCATAGATGTAGAGGGACAGAGGACACAGATGTAGTAGGGACAGAGGACAGATATGTAGTAGGGGCAGAGATGTAGGAGGGACAGAGGACGGAGATGTACGAGGGACAGAGGACAGATGTGTAGGTGGGACAGAGATGTACGTAGTAGTGAGAGAGATGTAGTAGGGACAAATATGTAGGAGGGGCCGAGGACAGATGTAGTAGTGACAGAGATGTAGTCGTGAGAGAGATGTAGGAGGGACATAGGACAGAGATGTAGGAGGGACAGAGGACAGAGATGTAGGAGGGACAGATGACAGAGATGTAGTAGTGACAGAGATGTAGTCGTGAGAGAGATGTAGGAGGGACATAGGACAGAGATGTAGGAGGGACAGAGGACAGAGATGTAGGAGGGACAGAGGACAGAAATGTAGTAGGGACAGAGGACAGAGAAGTAGGAGGGACAGAGGATAGAGGTGTAGTAGGGACAGAGATGTAGTAGGGGCAGATATGTAGTAGGGACAGAGATGAAGTAGGGACAAAGGACAAAGATGTAGTAGGGACAGAGATGTAGTAGGGACAGAGGACAGAGATGTACGATGGACAGAGGACAGAGATGTAGTAGGGACAGAGATGTAGGAGGGACATAGGACAGAGATGTAGGAAGGACAGAAGCATAGAAGAAGGGACAGAGATGTAGGTGGGACAGAGGACAGAGGTGTGAGAGTGACAGAGATGAATAAGGAACAGAGAACAGAGGTGATGGAGGAACAAAGATGTAAGAGGGACAGAAGACAGAGATGTAGGAAGGACAGAGATGTAGTAGGGACAGAGGACAGAAGTGTTCAGGGACAGAGGACAGAGATGTAGGAGTGACATAGGTCAGATGTGTAGGTGGAAATAGGTTGGAGGGACAGAGGACAGAGATGTAGGAGGGACAGAGATGTAGGAGGGACAGAGATGTACGTAGTAGTGACAGAAATAAAGTAGGGACAGAGGACATAGATGTAGTAGTGACATAGATGTAAGAGGGACAGAGGACAGATGTGTAGGTGGGACAGAGGACAGATGTGTAGGTTGGACAGAGGTAGGATGGACAGAGGACAGATATGTAGGAGGGACAGAGATGTAGTAGTGACAGAAATGTAGGAGGGACAGAGGACATAGATGTAGTAGTGACAGAGATGTAGTAAGGACAGAGGACATAGATGTAGTAGTGACAGAGATGTAGGAGGGACAGAGGACAGAGATGTAGGAGGGACAGAGGACAGAGATGTAGTAGTGACAGAGATGTAAGAGGGACAGAGGTTAGAGATGTAAGAGAGACATAGGAAAGATATATAAGAGGGACAGAGGACAGAGATGTAGGAGGGACACAGGACAGAGCTGTAGTAGTGACAGAGATGTAAGAGGGACAGATGACATAGATGTAGGAGGGACAGAGGTCAGAGAAATAGTAGTGACAGAGATGTAGTAGTGGCAGAGGACAGAGATGTAGTAGTGACAGAGATGTAGGAGGGACAGAGGACATAGATGTAGGAGGGACAGAGGACATAGATTTAGGAGGGACAAACGTCAGAGATGTAGGAGTGAGAGAGATTCAGTAGTGACAGAGGACAGAGATGTAGTAGTGACAGAGATAAAGTAGGGACAGAGGACATAGATGTAGTAGTGACATAGATGTAAGAGGGGCAGAGGACAGATGTGTAGGTGGGACAGAGGACAGATGTGTAGGTTGGACAGAGGTAGGATGGACAGAGGACAGATATGTAGGAGGGACAGAGATGTAGTAGTGACAGAAATGTAGTAATGACAGAGGACATAGATGTAGTAGTGACAGAGATGTAGTAGGGACAGAGGACATAGATGTAGTAGTGACAGAAATGTAGGAGGGACAGAGGACAGAGATGTAGGAGGGACAGAGGAAAGAGATGTAGTAGTGACAGAGATGTAGGAGGGACAGAGGACAGAGATGTAGTAGTGACAGAGATGTAAGAGGGACAGAGGTTAGAGATGTAAGAGAGACATAGGAAAGATATATAAGAGGGACAGAGGACAGATATGTAGGAGGGACACAGGACAGAGCTGTAGTAGTGACAGAGATGTAAGAGGGACAGATGACATAGATGTAGGAGGGACAGAGGTCAGAGAAATAGTAGTGACAGAGATGTAGTAGTGACAGAGGACAGAGATGTAGTAGTGACAGAGATGTAGGAGGGACAGAGGACATAGATGTAGGAGGGACAGAGGACATAGATTTAGGAGGGACAAACGTCAGAGATGTAGGAGTGAGAGAGATTCAGTAGTGACAGAGGACAGAGATGTAGTAGTGACAAAGATGTAGTAGTGACAGAGGACCGAGATGTAGTAGTGACAGAGATGTAGTAGTGACAGAGGACAGAGATGTAGTAGTGACAGAGATGTAGTAGTGACAGAGGACCGAGATGTATTAGTGACAGAGATGTAGGAGGGACAGAGGACAGAGATGTAGTAGTGAAAGAGATGTAAAAGGGACAGAGGTCAGAGATGTACCGGTAGTAGTGAAAGAGATGTAGTTGTGACAAGAGGACCGAGATGTAGTAGAGACAGAGGTGTCGGAGGGACAGAGATGTAGGAGGGACAGAGTTCAGAGATGTAGTAGTGACAGAGATGTTGTAGGGACAGAGGACAGAGATGTAGTAGTGACAGAGATGTAGGAGGGACAGCAGACAGAGATGTAGTAGTGACAGAGATGTAGGAGGGACAGGACAGAGATATAGGAGGGACAGAGATGTAGCAGTGACAAAGAAGTAGGGGGACAGAGTACAGAGATGTAGTAGGGACAGAGGACCGAGATGTAGGAGGGACCGGGGACAGAGATGTAGGAAGGACAGAGGACAGAGGTGTAGGAAGGACAGATAACAGAGGTGTAGGAAGGACACAGGACAGAGATGTAGGAGGTACAGAGGACAGAGATGTAAGAGGGACAGAGGAGAGAGATGTAGGAGGGACAGAGATGTAGTAGGGACAGAGGACAGAGATGTAGTAGAGACAGAGGACATAGATGTAGTAGGGACAGAGGACAGAGATGTAGAGGGACAGAGGACACAGATGTAGTAGGGACAGAGGACAGAGATGTAGTAGGGACAGAGGACAGAGATGTAGGAGGGACAGAGGACGGAGATGTAGGAGGGACAGAGGACAGATGTGTAGGTGGGACAGAGATGTACGTAGTAGTGACAGAGATGTAGTAGGGACAAATATGTAGGAGGGACCGAGGACATAGATGTAGTAGTGACAGAGATGTAGGAGGGACAAAGGAGGACAGAGATGTAGTAGTGACAAAGATGTAGTCGTGAGAGAGATGTGGGAGGGACAGAGGACATTGATGTAGGAGGGACAGAGGACAGAGATGTAGTAGGGACAGAGGACAGAGATGTAGGAAGGACAGAGATGTAGTAGGGACAGAGATGTAGTAGGGACAGAGGACAGAGATGTAGTAGGGACAGAGACCAGTGATGTAGTAGGGACAGAGATGTAGGAGGGACATAGGACAGAGATGTAGGAGGGACAGAGGCATAGAAGAAGGGACAGAGATGTAGGTGGGTTAGAGGACAGAGGAGTGAGAGTGACAGAGATGAAGAAGGACAGAGGACAGAGGTGATTGAGGGACAGAGATGTAAGAGGGACAGAGGACAGAGATGTAGGAAGGACAGAGATGTAGGAGGGACAGAGGACAGAGATGTAGTAGGGACAGGGGACAGAGATGTAGTAGGGACAGAGAACAGAGATATAGAAGGGACAGAGGACAGAGATGAAGGAGGGACAGAGATGTAGAAGGGACAGAGGACAGAGGTGATGTAGAAGGGAAAGAGGACAAAGGTAATGGAGGGACAGAGATGTAGAAGCGACAGAGGTGATGGAGAGACAGAGATGTAGGAAGGACAGAGATGTAGGAGGGACAGAGGTGATGGAAGGTCAGAGATGTAGGAGGGACAGAGATGTAGAAGGGACAGAGGACAGAGTTGATGGAGGGACAGATATGTAGAAGGGACAGAGGTGATGGAGGGACAGAGATGTAGGAAGGACAGAGATGTAGGAGGGACAGAGGTGATGGAAGGTCAGAGATGTAGGAGGGACAGAGATGTGGAAGGGACAGAGGACAGATGTGTAGGAGGAACAGAGATGTATTAGGGACAGAGAGGTAGTAGGGACAGAGATGTTGGAGGGACAGAGATGTAGGAGGGACAGAGGACAGAAATGTTCAAGGACAGAGGACAGAGATGTAGGAGGGACAGAGGAAATATGTGTAGGTGGGACAGAGGTAGAAGGGACAGAGGACAGAGATGTAGGAGGGACAGAGATGTAGTAGTGAAAGAGATGTAGGAGGGACAGAGATGTAGTGACAGAGATGTAGGAGGGACAGAGGACAGAGATGTAGGAGGGACAGAGGACAGATGTGTTGGTGGGACAGAGGACAGTTGGGTAGATGGGACAAAGGTAGGATGGACAGAGGACAGATATGTGATGGAGGGACAGAGATGTAGAAGGGACAGAGGTGATGGAGGGACAAAGATGTAGGAAG
>JBBPBX010030515.1:0-35131 GCA_038048925.1 Garcialebias charrua
CATCAAACAAATAAATATTAACTTCTTCTTTGTAACACTGAACATGAAATATGAATTTTGAATAGAGGTCATAGAAAAGCAAACTGAAAGAGGCATTTTGAGGTACTTTGACTTTGCTCTTTTATACAAAATCTAAAACTGTGACATATTTATTCTTGATATATTATAGGTATGTGAAAGTAATAAGTATGGCATAATTGTATATTGTTTATAAATACTGTATGCATCTCATTTTCTCTCATTGTTTTTGACTGCAGGGGCACTGCAGTCACTGATGATATCTCACTCCAGTGCGCGCTCACGTCTGTCCCACAATAAATACAGAGGACAGATGATATCTCACTCCAGTGCGCGCTCGCGTCTGTCCCACAATAAATACAGAGGACAGATGATATCTCCCTGCAGCGCGCGCTCGCGTCTGTCCCACAATAAATACAGAGGACAGCTGATGTCTCCCTGCAGCACGCGCTCGCGTCTGTCCCACAATAAATACAGAGGACAGCTGATGTCTCCCTGCAGTGCGCGCTCGCGTCTGTCCCACAATAAATACAGAGGACAGCTGATGTCTCCCTGCAGCGCGCGCTCGCGTCTGTCCCACAATAAATACAGAGGACAGCTGATGTCTCCCTGCAGCGCGCGCTCGCGTCTGTCCCACAATAAATACAGAGGACAGCTGATGTCTCCCTGCAGCGCGCGCTCGCGTCTGTCCCACAATAAATACAGAGGACAGCTGATGTCTCCCTGCAGCGCGCGCTCGCGTCTGTCCCACAATAAATACAGAGGACAGCTGATGTCTCCCTGCAGCGTGCGCTCGCGTCTGTCCCACAATAAATACAGAGGACAGCTGATGTCTCCCTGCAGCGTGCGCTCGCGTCTGTCCCACAATAAATACAGAGGACAGCTGATGTCTCCCTGCAGCGCGCGCTCGCGTCTGTCCCACAATAAATACAGAGGACAGCTGATGTCTCCCTGCAGCGCTCGCGTCTGTCCCACAATAAATACAGAGGACAGCTGATGTCTCCCTGCAGTGCGCGCTCGCGTCTGTCCCACAATAAATACAGAGGACAGCTGATGTCTCCCTGCAGTGCGCGCTCGCGTCTGTCCCACAATAAATACAGAGGACAGCTGATGTCTCCCTGCAGCGCGCGCTCATGTCTGTCCCACAATAAATACAGAGGACAGATGATGTCTCCCTGCAGCATGTCTGTCCCACAATAAATACAGAGGACAGATGATGTTTCCCTGCAACGCGCGCTCGCGTCTGTCCCACAATAAATACAGAGGACAGATGATGTCTCCCTGCAGTGCACGCTCACGTCTGTCCCACAATAAATACAGAGGACAGATGATATCTCACTCCAGTGCGCGCTCGCGTCTGTCCCACAATAAATACAGAGGACAGATGATATCTCACTCCAGCGCGCGCTCACGTCTGTCCCCCAATAAATACAGAGGACAGATGATGTCTCCCTGCAGTACACGCTCGCGTCTGTCCCACAATAAATACAGAGGACAGATGATGTCTCCCTGCAGCGCGTCTGTCCCACAATAAATACAGAGGACAGCTGATGTCTCCCTGCAGCGTGCGCTCGCGTCTGTCCCACAATAAATACAGAGGACAGCTGATGTCTCCCTGCAGCGCGCGCTCGCGTCTGTCCCACAATAAATACAGAGGACAGCTGATGTCTCCCTGCAGCGCGCGCTCGCGTCTGTCCCACAATAAATACAGAGGACAGCTGATGTCTCCCTGCAGTGCACGCTCGCGTCTGTCCCACAATAAATACAGAGGACAGCTGATGTCTCCCTGCAGCGTGTCTGTCCCACAATAAATACAGAGGACAGCTGATGTCTCCCTGCAGCGCGCGCTCGCGTCTGTCCCACAATAAATACAGAGGACAGCTGATGTCTCCCTGCAGTGCGCGCTCGCGTCTGTCCCACAATAAATACAGAGGACAGCTGATGTCTCCCTGCAGTGCGCGCTCGCGTCTGTCCCACAATAAATACAGAGGACAGCTGATGTCTCCCTGCAGCGCGCGCTCGCGTCTGTCCCACAATAAATACAGAGGACAGCTGATGTCTCCCTGCAGTGCGCGCTCGCGTCTGTCCCACAATAAATACAGAGGACAACTGATGTCTCCCTGCAGCGCGCGCTCGCGTCTGTCCCACAATAAACACAGAGGACAGCTGATGTCCTCTGTATTTATTGTAGGACAGACACGAGCGCGCACTGCAGGGAGACATCAGCTGTCCTCTGTATTTATTGTGGGACAGACGCGCTGCAGGGAGACATCAGCTGTCCTCTGTATTTATTGTGGGACAGACGCAAGCGTGCACTGCAGGGAGACATCAGCTGTCCTCTGTATTTATTGTGGGACAGACGCGCTGCAGGGAGACATCAGCTGTCCTCTGTATTTATTGTGGGACAGACGCGAGCGCGCACTGCAGGGAGACATCAGCTGTCCTCTGTATTTATTGTGGGACAGACGCGAGCGCGCTGCAGGGAGACATCAGCTGTCCTCTGTATTTATTGTGGGACAGACGCGAGCGCACGCTGCAGGGAGACATCAGCTGTCCTCTGTATTTATTGTGGGACAGACGCGAGCGCGCTGCAGGGAGACATCAGCTGTCCTCTGTATTTATTGTGGGACAGACGCGAGCGCACGCTGCAGGGAGACATCAGCTGTCCTCTGTATTTATTGTGGGACAGACGCGAGCGCGCGCTGCAGGGAGACATCAGCTGTCCTCTGTATTTATTGTGGGACAGACGCGAGCGCGCGCTGCAGGGAGACATCAGCTGTCCTCTGTATTTATTGTGGGACAGACGCGAGCGCGCGCTGCAGGGAGACATCAGCTGTCCTCTGTATTTATTGTGGGACAGACGCGAGCGCGCGCTGCAGGGAGACATCAGCTGTCCTCTGTATTTATTGTGGGACAGACGCGAGCGCGCGCTGCAGGGAGACATCAGCTGTCCTCTGTATTTATTGTGGGACAGACGCGAGCGCGCGCTGCAGGGAGACATCATCTGTCCTCTGTATTTATTGTGGGACAGACGCGAGCGCGCGCTGGAGTGAGACATCAGCTGTCCTCTGTATTTATTGTGGGACAGACGCGCTGCAGGGAGACATCAGCTGTCCTCTGTATTTATTGTGGGACAGACGCGGAGGAGATGTGTGTGCGCCGCACACACATCTCCTCCGTTGCTCAGAGAGAGAGGAAAAAAAGGAGCGAAACTGCTGTTTTGTGTCATTTTTAATATTCCCTTGTTAATAAATCTGACAAATTCATTCATGGATAGTTGGCACAGCTCTTCCTTCAGTCTCGTAGGCAACACATTGGCCCTCATTCACGAAAATGTTTGTATTTTTATCCTAAATTTCTCCTACTTTTGTTCGTACGAAGCGTTCGTACGAACATGCCACGTCAGATTCAACAAAGTCTTCTATCCTGAGGAAACGTGTGTAAATGGGTTGCGTAAATATGATGAATCCCACCTGTTCTAAACAGCTGCGCGTGCACGCGAGAGGTTATTTACATAATTCCCACCCCTCAAAACACCATATAAGGCCACGTTTCCTGCCTTCTGACAGCAGGAAGTGTCCATTCATTCAAACTCAAGAAGTAAAAGGAGGAACTTCACGCGTTCGGAGATCTGCTCTCAGTGGCGCTGTGGCTACCCCCCCCACCCCCTCGCAAGTGTCGGATGGTCAAATATCTTTAATTTTAGTGTACTATGTTACATTATGACAGCTGATGTCTCCCTGCAGCGCGCGCTCGCGTCTGTCCCACAATAAATACAGAGGACAGCTGATGTCTCCCTGCAGAGCGCGCTCGTGTCTGTCCCACAATAAATACAGAGGACAGATGATGTCTCCCTGCAGCGTGCGCTCTCGTCTGTCCCACAATAAATACAGAGGACAGCTAATGTCTCCCTGCAGTGCGCGCTCGCGTCTGTCCCACAATAAATACAGAGGACAGCTGATGTCTCCCTGCAGTGCACGCTCGCGTCTGTCCCACAATAAATACAGAGGACAGCTGATGTCTCCCTGCAGTGCGCTCGCGTCTGTCCCACAATAAATACAGAGGACAGCTGATGTCTCCCTGCAGCGCGTCTGTCCCACAATAAATACAGAGGACAGCTGATGTCTCCCTGCAGTGCGCGCTCGCGTCTGTCCCACAATAAATACAGAGGACAGCTGATGTCTCCCTGCAGCGCGCGCTCGCGTCTGTCCCACAATAAATACAGAGGACAGCTGATGTCTCCCTGCAGCGCGCGCTCGCGTCTGTCCCACAATAAATACAGAGGACAGCTGATGTCTCCCTGCAGCGTGCGCTCGCGTCTGTCCCACAATAAATACAGAGGACAGCTGATGTCTCCCTGCAGCGCGCGCTCGCGTCTGTCCCACAATAAATACAGAGGACAGCTGATGTCTCCCTGCAGCGTGCGCTCGCGTCTGTCCCACAATAAATACAGAGGACAGCTGATGTCTCCCTGCAGCGGCGCTCGCGTCTGTCCCACAATAAATACAGAGGACAGCTGATGTCTCCCTGCAGGCGCGCTCGCGTCTGTCCCACAATAAATACAGAGGACAGCTGATGTCTCCCTGCAGCGTGCGCTCGCGTCTGTCCCACAATAAATACAGAGGACAGCTGATGTCTCCCTGCAGCGCGCTCGCGTCTGTCCCACAATAAATACAGAGGACAGCTGATGTCTCCCTGCAGTGCGCGCTCGCGTCTGTCCCACAATAAATACAGAGGACAGCTGATGTCTCCCTGCAGTGCGCGCTCGCGTCTGTCCCACAATAAATACAGAGGACAGCTGATGTCTCCCTGCAGCGCGCGCTCATGTCTGTCCCACAATAAATACAGAGGACAGATGATGTCTCCCTGCAGCATGTCTGTCCCACAATAAATACAGAGGACAGATGATGTTTCCCTGCAACGCGCGCTCGCGTCTGTCCCACAATAAATACAGAGGACAGATGATGTCTCCCTGCAGTGCCGCTCGCGTCTGTCCCACAATAAATACAGAGGACAGCTGATGTCTCCCTGCAGCGCGCGCTCGCGTCTGTCCCACAATAAATACAGAGGACAGCTGATGTCTCCCTGCAGAGCGCGCTCGCGTCTGTCCCACAATAAATACAGAGGACAGCTGATGTCTCCCTGCAGCGTGCGCTCGCGTCTGTCCCACAATAAATACAGAGGACAGCTGATGTCTCCCTGCAGCGCGCGCTCGCGTCTGTCCCACAATAAATACAGAGGACAGCTGATGTCTCCCTGCAGCGCGCTCGCGTCTGTCCCACAATAAATACAGAGGACAGCTGATGTCTCCCTGCAGCGCGCGCTCGCGTCTGTCCCACAATAAATACAGAGGACAGATGATGTCTCCCTGCAGCGCGTCTGTCCCACAATAAATACAGAGGACAGCTGATGTCTCCCTGCAGCGTGCGCTCGCGTCTGTCCCACAATAAATACAGAGGACAGCTGATGTCTCCCTGCAGTGCGCGCTCGCGTCTGTCCCACAATAAATACAGAGGACAGCTGATGTCTCCCTGCAGTGCGCGCTCGCGTCTGTCCCACAATAAATACAGAGGACAGCTGATGTCTCCCTGCAGCGCGCGCTCATGTCTGTCCCACAATAAATACAGAGGACAGATGATGTCTCCCTGCAGCATGTCTGTCCCACAATAAATACAGAGGACAGATGATGTTTCCCTGCAACGCGCGCTCGCGTCTGTCCCACAATAAATACAGAGGACAGATGATGTCTCCCTGCAGTGCACGCTCACGTCTGTCCCACAATAAATACAGAGGACAGATGATATCTCACTCCAGTGCGCGCTCGCGTCTGTCCCACAATAAATACAGAGGACAGATGATATCTCACTCCAGCGCGCGCTCACGTCTGTCCCCCAATAAATACAGAGGACAGATGATGTCTCCCTGCAGTACACGCTCGCGTCTGTCCCACAATAAATACAGAGGACAGATGATGTCTCCCTGCAGCGCGTCTGTCCCACAATAAATACAGAGGACAGCTGATGTCTCCCTGCAGCGTGCGCTCGCGTCTGTCCCACAATAAATACAGAGGACAGCTGATGTCTCCCTGCAGCGCGCTCGCGTCTGTCCCACAATAAATACAGAGGACAGCTGATGTCTCCCTGCAGCGCGCGCTCATGTCTGTCCCACAATAAATACAGAGGACAGATGATGTCTCCCTGCAGCATGTCTGTCCCACAATAAATACAGAGGACAGATGATGTTTCCCTGCAACGCGCGCTCGCGTCTGTCCCACAATAAATACAGAGGACAGATGATGTCTCCCTGCAGTGCGCGCTCACGTCTGTCCCACAATAAATACAGAGGACAGATGATATCTCACTCCAGTGCGCGCTCACGTCTGTCCCACAATAAATACAGAGGACAGATGATATCTCACTCCAGTGCGCGCTCGCGTCTGTCCCACAATAAATACAGAGGACAGATGATATCTCCCTGCAGCGCGCGCTTGCGTCTGTCCCACAATAAATACAGAGGACAGCTGATGTCTCCCTGCAGCGCGCTCGCGTCTGTCCCACAATAAATACAGAGGACAGCTGATGTCTCCCTGCAGTGCGCGCTCGCGTCTGTCCCACAATAAATACAGAGGACAGCTGATGTCTCCCTGCAGCGCGCGCTCGCGTCTGTCCCACAATAAATACAGAGGACAGCTGATGTCTCCCTGCAGCGCGCGCTCGCGTCTGTCCCACAATAAATACAGAGGACAGCTGATGTCTCCCTGCAGCGCGCGCTCGCGTCTGTCCCACAATAAATACAGAGGACAGATGATGTCTCCCTGCAGCGTGCGCTCGCGTCTGTCCCAC
Organism: Garcialebias charrua; assembly: GCA_038048925.1. NCBI lineage: Eukaryota > Metazoa > Chordata > Actinopteri > Cyprinodontiformes > Rivulidae > Garcialebias > Garcialebias charrua. The sequence goes on from JBBPBX010030515.1 coordinate 6,861, forward strand.
AATAAATACAGAGGACAGCTGATGTCTCCCTGCAGCGCGCGCTCGCGTCTGTCCCACAATAAATACAGAGGACAGCTGATGTCTCCCTGCAGCGCTCGCTCGCGTCTGTCCCACAATAAATACAGAGGACAGCTGATGTCTCCCTGCAGCGCGCGCTCGCGTCTGTCCCACAATAAATACAGAGGACAGCTGATGTCTCCCTGCAGCGCGCGCTCGCGTCTGTCCCACAATAAATACAGAGGACAGCTGATGTCTCCCTGCAGTGCGCGCTCGCGTCTGTCCCACAATAAATACAGAGGACAGCTGATGTCTCCCTGCAGCGCGCTCGCGTCTGTCCCACAATAAATACAGAGGACAGCTGATGTCTCCCTGCAGCGCGCGCTCGCGTCTGTCCCACAATAAATACAGAGGACAGCTGATGTCTCCCTGCAGCGCGCGCTCGCGTCTGTCCCACAATAAATACAGAGGACAGATGATGTCTCCCTGCAGCGCGTCTGTCCCACAATAAATACAGAGGACAGCTGATGTCTCCCTGCAGCGTGCGCTCGCGTCTGTCCCACAATAAATACAGAGGACAGCTGATGTCTCCCTGCAGCGCGCGCTCGCGTCTGTCCCACAATAAATACAGAGGACAGCTGATGTCTCCCTGCAGTGCGCGCTCGCGTCTGTCCCACAATAAATACAGAGGACAGCTGATGTCTCCCTGCAGCGCGCGCTCATGTCTGTCCCACAATAAATACAGAGGACAGATGATGTCTCCCTGCAGCATGTCTGTCCCACAATAAATACAGAGGACAGATGATGTTTCCCCCTCCTCAATCCTACTGGCACGTCTTCCACTGAGGAAGCGGAGCCTGGGGACTTTGGGTCGGGCTCTCCAATCTCTGGTGCTGAGGTCGCCGAGGTGGTTAAAAAGCTCCGCGGTGGCAAGGCTCCGGGGGTGGATGAGATTCGTCCTGAGTTCCTTAGGGCTCTGGATGTTGTGGGGTTGTGTTGGCTTACGCGACTCTGCAATATCGCGTGGACATCGGGGGCAGTTCCCTTGGATTGGCAGACTGGGGTGGTGGTTCCCCTATTCAAAAAGGGGGACCGTAGGGTGTGTTCCAACTATAGAGGGATCACACTCTTAAGCCTCCCTGGTAAGGTCTATTCAGGGGTTCTGGAGAGGAGGGTCCGTCGGATAGTCGAACCTCGGATTCAGGAGGAGCAGTGTGGTTTTCGTCCTGGTCGTGGAACACTAGACCAGCTCTACACCCTCAGCAGGGTCCTGGAGGGTGCGTGGGAGTTTGCCCAACCAGTTTACATGTGCTTTGTAGACTTGGAAAAGGCATTCGACCGCGTCCCTCGGGGGGTTCTGTGGGGGGTACTCCGGGAGTATGGGGTACCAGGCCCATTGATATGGGCTGTTAGGTCCCTGTACGACCGGTGTCAGAGCTTGGTCCGCATTGCCGGCAGTAAGTCAGGCTCGTTTCCGGTGAGAGTTGGACTCCGCCAAGGTTGCCCTTTGTCACCGATTCTGTTTATAACTTTTATGGACAGAATTTCTAGGCGCAGCCAAGGTGTTGAGAGGATCCGTTTTGGTGGCCTTAGAATCGCTTCTCTGTTTTTTGCAGATGATGTGGTCCTATTGGCTTCATCAGCTCGTGATCTACAGCTTTCGCTGGAGCGGTTTGCAGCTGAATGTGATGCGGCCGGGATGAGGATCAGTTCCTCCAAATCCGAGGCCATGGTCTTGAGCCGGAAAAGGGTAGCATGCCCTCTCCGGGTCGGGGAGGAGGTCCTGCCCCAAGTGGAGGAGTTTAAGTATCTCGGGATCTTGTTCACGAATGAGGGAAAACTGGAGCGTGAGATCGATAGGCGGATAGGTGCAGCGTCCGCAGTGAAGCGGGCGCTGTACCGGTCTGTCGTGGTGAAGAGAGAGCTGAGTCAAAAGGCAAAGCTCTCAATTTACCGATCGATCTACGTTCCCACCCTCATCTATGGTCATGAGCTTTGGGTTATGACCGAAAGAACAAGATCTCGGATACAAGCGGCTGAAATGAGTTTTCTCCGCAGGGTGGCTGGACTCTCCCTTAGAGATAGGGTGAGAAGCTCAGTCATCCGGGAGGGACTCGGAGTAGAGCCGCTGCTTCTCCACATCGAGAGGAGCCAGTTGAGGTGGCTCGGGCATCTGGTTAGGATGCCTCCTGGACGCCTCCCTGGTGAGGTGTTCCGGGCATGTCCCACCGGGAGGAGACCCAGAGGAAGACCCAGGACACGCTGGAGGGACTATGTTTCTCGGCTGGCCTGGGAACGCCTTGGGATTCCCCCAGAGGAGCTGCTCCAAGTGGCTGGGGAGAGGGAAGTCTGGCCTCCCTACTTAGGCTGCTACCCCCGCGACCCGACCCCGGATAAGCGGAAGAAAATGGATGGATGGATGGACAGCTGATGTCTCCCTGCAGTGTACGCTCGCGTCCGTCCCACAATAAATACAGAGGACAGCTGATGTCTCCCTGCAGCGCGTCTGTACCACAATAAATACAGAGGACAACTGATGTCTCCCTGCAGTGCACGCTCGCGTCTGTCCCACAATAAATACAGAGGACAGCTGATGTCTCCCTGCAGCGCGCGCTCGCGTCTGTCCCACAATAAATACAGAGGACAGCTGATGTCTCCCTGCAGCGCGCTCGCGTCTGTCCCACAATAAATACAGAGGACAGCTGATGTCTCCCTGCAGCGCGCGCTCGCGTCTGTCCCACAATAAATACAGAGGACAGCTGATGTCTCCCTGCAGCGCGCGCTCGCGTCTGTCCCACAATAAATACAGAGGACAGCTGATGTCTCCCTGCAGCGTGCGCTCGCGTCTGTCCCACAATAAATACAGAGGACAGCTGATGTCTCCCTGCAGCGCTCGCGTCTGTCCCACAATAAATACAGAGGACAGCTGATGTCTCCCTGCAGCGTGCGCTCGCGTCTGTCCCACAATAAATACAGAGGACAGCTGATGTCTCCCTGCAGCGCGCGCTCGCGTCTGTCCCACAATAAATACAGAGGACAGATGATGTCTCCCTGCAGCATGTCTGTCCCACAATAAATACAGAGGACAGATGATGTCTCCCTGCAGCGCGCGCTCGCGTCTGTCCCACAATAAATACAGAGGACAGATGATGTCTCCCTGCAGTGCACGCTCGCGTCTGTCCCACAATAAATACAGAGGACAGATGATGTCTCCCTGCAGTGCACGCTCGCGTCTGTCCCACAATAAATACAGAGGACAGATGATGTCTCCCTGCAGTGCACGCTCGCGTCTGTCCCACAATAAATACAGAGGACAGATGATATCTCACTCCAACGCGCGCTCACGTCTGTCCCACAATAAATACAGAGGACATATAATGTCTCCCTGCAGTGCACGCTCGCGTCTGTCCCACAATAAATACAGAGGACAGCTGATGTCTCCCTGCAGCATGTCTGTCCCACAATAAATACAGAGGACAGATTGTCTCCCTGTAGCGCGCGCTCGCGTCTGTCCCACAATGAATACAGAGGACAGATGATGTCTCCCTGCAGTGCACGCTCGCATCTGTCCCACAATAAATACAGAGGACAGATGATGTCTCCCTGCAGTGCACGCTCGCGTCTGTCCCACAATAAATACAGAGGACAGATGATGTCTCCCTGCAGTGCACGCTCGCGTCTGTCCCACAATCAATACAGAGGACAGATGATATCTCACTCCAACGCGCGCTTACGTCTGTCCCACAATAAATACAGAGGACATATGATGTCTCCCTGTAGTGCACGCTTGCGTCTGTCCCACAATAAATACAGAGGACAGCTGATGTCTCCCTGCAGTGTACGCTCGCGTCTGTCCCACAATAAATACAGAGGAAGCTGATGTCTCCCTGCAGCGCGTCTGTCCCACAATAAATACAGAGGACAACTGATGTCTCCCTGCAATGCGTCTGTCCCACAATAAATACAGAGGACAGCTGATGTCTCCCTGCAGCGCGTCTGTCCCACAATAAATACAGAGGACAGCTGATGTCTCCTTGCAGTGCGCGCTTGCGTCTGTCCCACAATAAATACAGAGGACAGATTATGTCTCCCTGCAGCGCGTCTGTCCCACAATAAATACAGAGGACAGCTGATGTCTCCCTGCAGTGCGCGCTCGTGTCTGTCCTACAATAAATACAGAGGACAGATGATGTCTCCCTTCAGCGCGTCTGTCCCACAATAAACACAGAGGACAGCTGATGTCTCCCTGCAACGCGCGCTCACGTCTGTTCCACAATAAACACAGAGGACAGCTGATGTCTCCTTGCAGTGCGCGCTTGTGTCTGTCCCACAATAAATACAGAGGACAGATTATGTCTCCCTGCAGCGCGTCTGTCCCACAATAAATACAGAGGACAGCTGATGTCTCCCTGCAGTGCGCGCTCGTGTCTGTCCTACAATAAATACAGAGGACAGATGATGTCTCCCTTCAGCGCGTCTGTCCCACAATAAACACAGAGGACAGCTGATGTCTCCCTGCAGTGCGCGCTTGCGTCTGTCCCACAATAAATACAGAGGACAGATGATATCTCACTCCAGTGCACGCTCACGTCTGTCCCACAATAAATACAGAGGACAGATGATGTCTCCCTGCAGCGCGTCTGTCCCACAATAAATACAGAGGACAGATGATATCTCACTCCAGCGCGCGCTCGCGTCTGTCCCACAATAAATACAGAGGACAGATGATGTCTCCCTGCAGTGCACGCTCACGTCTGTCCCACAATAAATACAGAGGACAGATGATGTCTCACTCCAGCGCGCCGCTGCAGGGAGACATCAGCTGTCCTCTGTATTCATTGTGGGACAGACGCGCTGGAGATGTGTGTGCGCCGCACACACATCTCCGCTGCTCAGAGAGATAGGAAAAAAAGGAGCGAAACTGCTGTTTCGTGTCATTTTTAATATTCCCTTGTTAATAAATCTGACAAATTCATTCATTTCCTCATTTCAGTCATGGAGACAGTGAGGAGGTAGCGATCACTTGACTTTTGGCAAAAAAAAACTAAAGAAAAGCCACTGGAACGTTCACTGAAATCAGCATCACTATAAGCCTTCATCGCGAACTTACTCCTGCCTTCTGACTGGATCCTTTTTTTACGTCACTCCAGAGTTCGGCAATCATCGGCGGGGTTTCGGGATTCTTCCTGGACTCCGTCGTTTTTTTTTTGTTTTTTTTTTTACACTCGCCTGGCCCAAATGCAAAAATGAAAATAGACATCATATTCTACTACAGTAATTTTCCAATATGGTGAATTGTTACTGTCACGGTGTGTGTTGTTTAAAGAGACTATTTATAGGCATGACGTCATGCCCGCAAATATGTGGGCTTAGACCCCAGGGGAATCTGTTTGTTTGAATTGTTTATCAGAGAATAAGGGGCAGATATGATATGATTTTTTCTTCATCTGCCGCCTTTCATTTTATATTTTGTTTTTGTTTTCTTGTTATCTGTATGTTGATTGTTTTGTTTTGTGTATTTTTATTATAAAATGAATGAATAAAATAAATAAATAAATTCAAAATGATTATATTAAAAAAAACTATCACAGATGGTCCTTTGTTCAGAACAAACTAACAAAATGTATTTTTTTCTGTGTTTAAAATTGTTTTTTTGGAGTAATATGCTGGTGTTATCAATATATATGCAGACAGAAGATGATGATTGTGAGGATTGTGTGTGCGTCTGTGTGTGTGCGTGTACACGTGCACTTGTGTGTGTTGATGTAACATTGTCCTTAATGTCCATGTGTTTCAGTGGTTCCTGTCTATGTTTAGTGCTGATTAAAAGAAGTTCTTCAAGACTGAAGGCCTGATGTGGACCAGCAGGACCCAGAGCCTCTTATCATAGAGTGGAAGAGAAGACCCTTGGACCAGTCTGGTGGAAGACCAACTCAATATGGAGGAGACCAATATGAGGATTTTTGTCACTGCATTTCTTTTAAAGAGTGAGGAGGATTAAAACAAACTGACCAGGAACCCTGTAGAGTCACAAAGACACTTTCAGCTCTTCAAAGATTGACCTTAATGAGGACGATGAAGAGGATGGTGAAATGACCAATCCTGACTCTCTAATAAAGAACTCATCAGACTCTGAATCAGAACGTGAAGACAGTATGAAAGACTGGAAGGAGAGCAGGGCTCCTGAATCAGAGGTAAAAACTGTCAACAAATCTTTGAGCTGCTCTGAGTGTGGTAAGCAGTATGTCAGTAACCAGACTCTTCAAAGACACATGACAAGTCATTCAGGAGTGAAGTCTTCAAGATGTCTGCTTAATAAGAAATGTGTTGGAAAGAAGAAAAATGTAGAGTCATGCATGAAAGTCCAGGCAAGACCAAAATCATTAAGCTGTGATGACTGTGGTAAAAGATTTACTTTCAAATCACATTTAAACACACACATGAGAGTCCACACAGGAGACAAACCGTTTCCTTGTGAACTTTGTGGACAAAGATTTAGTCAGAAGGCACATTTAAACATACACATGAGAGTCCACACAGGAGACAAACCATTTCCTTGTGAAATTTGTGGCCAAAGATTTAGTCAGAAGGCAAATTTAAACTCACACATGAGAGTCCACACAAGTTTAAACACACACATCCAAACAGGAGAAAAAACATTTCCTTGTGAACTTTGTGGCCAAAGCTTTAGTCGGAAGTACAGTTTAAACACACACATGACAATCCACACAGGAGAAAAACCGTTTCCTTGTGAACTTTGTGGCCAAAGATTTAGTCAGAAGTACAGTTTAAACATACACATGACAATTCACAGAGGAGAAAAACCGTTTCCTTGTGAACTTTGTGGCCAAAGCTTTAGTCGGAAGTACAGTTTAAACACACACATGACAATCCACACAGGAGAAAAACCGTTTCCTTGTGAACTTTGTGGCCAAAGATTTAGTCAGAAGTACAGTTTAAACACACACATGACAATCCACACAGGAGAAAAACCGTTTCCTTGTGAACTTTGTGGCCAAAGCTTTAGTCGGAAGTACAATTTAAACACACACATGGCAATCCACACAGGAGAAAAACCGTTTCCTTGTGATCTTTGTGGACATAGATTTAGTCATAAGACAGATTTAAACAGACACATGAGAGTCCACACAGGAGACAAGCCGTTTCCTTGTGAACTTTGTGGCCAAAGATTTAATCAGAAGACAATTTTAAACACACACATGACAATCCACACAAGAGAAAAACCGTTTCCTTGTGAAGTTTGTGTCCAAAGCTTTAGTCGGAAGTACAGTTTAAACTCACACATGAGAGTCCACACAGGAGAAAAACCGTTTCCTTGTGAACTTTGTGGACAAAGATTTAGTCATAAGATAAGTTTAAACAGGCACATGAGAGTCCACACAGAAGTGAAAACTTTCTGACTGGAAATATTAAAATAACTTAAAGGCCATGAGATGCATCTGGTATCTTAACACCCAATTAAAGGGATTGTGACATGATTTTTTTACTATTCATAAAATTGCTCAAAATATATATATTTTATCATTTAAATATGTTTGTTTTTGCAAACAAAATGATAAATCACTTTAATTTTGCTTTAAAAGTGATTTTGAACTTCAAGCCGTGTTTAATCATGGGAAATCCGATTACACTCGAACGCACCATATGTGATGTCACACTGGGCAGAGGGCTGTGGTGTCTTTAATAGCGGACAATTTAAAACTGGACGAATTTATCAATCTATGTGAAGATTTGAGCTATTTGTCTTCATTTTGGGAAGCAGAAAATAGTTTGGGTGATGGAACAAGAAACAACAGGATCTAATTTAGGTCTGATGCTGTATCAGACTTCCTTCATGTCGAGCTGCTCATACCTGCGCACTGTGACAAGCCCAGAGCTCTGCCCGGTGTGACATCACAGATGGTGCGTTCGCGTGTAATGGGATTTCCCATGATTAAACACGGCTTGAAGTTCAAAATCACTTTTAAAGCAAAATTAAAGTGATTTATCATTTTGTTTGCAAAAACAAACATATTTAAATGATAAAATATATATATTTTGAGCAATTTTATGAATAGTAAAAAAATCATGTCACAATCCCTTTAAAATTTGTTTGGATTTTGTAAAAATATATTCTGTGTGATATCCAGACCCTATTCCTTCAATTTAATGCACAAAATAATAATTAGATAATCAATTATACCCTTTTTAATCTGCCATTTTTTACTTTCGTTTTGAGCGACCGGTTCTGATACAAGTTCTGAAGTCCACGCCCTTCAACGATCTGTTTACGCCCTCTGTAACAGCCAGTATCTGTAATGTGTTGTTGTTTTAAAATTAGCTCTTTTTTTATAACTCATTTGACTTACTGTTAGTGTTAACTTAAGATAACTTACCGAAACTCGTCTGAGCGCGCCGCAATGTGCTGCTCCTTTTAGCATTAGACCTCCCGAATCTGATGCTAATGTTAGCTTGTTCCTCTTCCGGTATTTGCCAGCTCCGCTCGTTGCACGTGGCGATTTTGGGAGTTATCGCTGTTCCAGTCAAGACAACACAAAGTTCACCAAGTGTCTCCCGTAAATTAATCCATAAGGAGAAGGTCCTCGCTGCTGTGAGGCTGCTGGGACGCTGCAACGAGGCTGTACAATTGAAGCTCCGCTCCATCCGCCAGAAGCAGTGTCCCGTTGCCGCCGGTCCCTATGCCGGGAGTCCGCTCGTTTAATTTTTGCCGGCTGCGCGTTGGGAGCGATCGCAAATACACTAAAAATTGAACTAAAACATAAAAATAACAATTATACTTTATTTATAAAGCCATTTAAAAAAAACACAGCTGCAACAAAGTGCTGTACACATGAAATTAAGAACATATAAACAAAAGATGAGATGAAATCATGAAAAACAACAGTCATGTGTTTAATACAGAAGTGGGTTGAGCCTAACCAGGGGTTGCTAGGTGAGGGGCTGGACTCAGGTTTGAGGTGATTGGCTGCGGGTTGTGACGTCAATAACCGCAGGAAGTGTGAATCCAGGTGTATTTATCAAAAATAAATAAATCTACTTAGAGTAAATAAACCACTGGGTGCATTTTTTTGGCCTTAGGACTGTTTTTTTATGAAGTAAATACCCAAAGTTTAGTAAAAAAAACATTAAAAAGTGAATTTTGCATCTGTGGTCCCCTTTAAGCATACTTTAAAAACAAACTAATTAAGCCTTAGGTCATAATTTGGACTATAGATGTTGGTTCTAAAAAACTGGTTCACTGGTTTTGCAATAAGTGGACAGAGCCAGCCCATCTGTTACAGGTCCCGAGTGTCAGGACTGCTGCAACAGTGATGACACACAATCTGAAGGATGATAAAATAGAAGTCAGTAATGACAACCGTAGCGCTGTGGTTCGCATCCAGATTGAGTTTGAGGCTAACCGGAAATCCATCCCAAAACCAACTTGGAAGCAACGCCCCCCAAACAAAGGTTCCGCCTCGTCATTACCGCTCCCGTCCCCACCTCAGGAAAGCACTATACAGTAAATGCAGGCAGATTAACATGCCCAACCACAAACAAAATATAACTTGTATATAGATATATATTTTTTTAGAAAATAGGATAAACTGCACATGGAAATATTTTACAATTATTAGAAAACAAAATATTGTGGTGGCATTTTTAGGTGCACCACAAAACCAATCAAATTATTTGTTTTTTCAAATGGTCAAACTCCATGAAATGTTATTTGTGTAATTCCTGAGTGAATTGTGTATTAATCAAGTTAGTTACTTTGTTATATAACCGATCTCTCGTGCAGATGAACTAGTTGTGTTTTATTGAGACTAACCTTTTTTATATACATATATATACATATATTACTACATATGTAATTCCTGTAAGCTGAATGATGTTTACATCACATCACAACGTCAAAATATGGATGAAATTATGTCATTGTTGAGGTTAAACTCCAACTTTACTGTAGTATTAGGCTACTTATACATGAAGCTAAAATGACCTGACACCATATCCTTCACCTAACAAGTGGAGTTTGCTTGCCCCTAGTGAGTTACCACAAACTCAATAACCCAGTACAGGATTTGTCCCATGACCTATTAAAGACCCACCAGAAGTAAAATGGTAAATGGACTGTACTTATATAGCGCCTTTCTATCTTATTTCAAGATCCTCAAAGTGCTTTACTCTACAATCTGTGCCCTCATTTACCCATTCAAACAGCACTAGATCTCTACAAAGCTAATTGAACAAATAATTCTAAAGAGACTAATCAGTGCTTTAGAGCACATTCATACACTGATGGGACACACATCAGAGCCTATGAGGGGTTCAGTGTCTTGCCCAGGGACACTTCAGCATGTGGCTGGTGGTGGATTAGAACCCCCAACTCTTGCCTTGGAGGACGACTGCTCTAACCACTCAGCCACAGCCGCCCCACCTCCGAGGTCACACAGAACTGAAGTGTTCACTTCTCCTCATTGTTGTTAAATAGTCTTTGAGGTGTAGAGGTTTGTGGTCCGTTACCACAGTTACTTTCCACATCTGTAGGTTGTGTATTCTCAATGCTGTTTATGCTTTTGTCAGGTGAAACATGTATGTACTGTATGTGTGATACTTCATTAAATAATTATCCTTATGTGTGAGCCATCTTTTTTTTTCCTTCAACCTTTATTTAGACAGGTTAATCACATTGAGCCTCAGGGACTCATTTACATCTTATTCTGTGTCATTTGATCTAAATGGTACAGCATGTTGTTATGCTTTTGTGGCATTAACCTCATTATCTGAGAGCGTGAAGTGCATGAAACTGATTTAATCACAATAAGTTAGACAACGCCACCCTGGGAGTTTCAACCAGAGAATTGTATCCTATTACTTTTAAGGCCGCAGGTTCACTTTACACCTAGTGAAACATCCGGGACAACTGTTCAAAATAACAATGATTTATTACAATTAATTTAAAACATTTGTCAGTTAAACCATCCTTAAAATGCAATGTTTATTTCAGTAAATTGTTAAAATTGGCATGCTAAACTACAACAAAACAAAACTTCTTTCCCCCAGTTAAAGAAACAAACCAAAAAAAACTTTAAACCCAACACACAAACACTGAATGATTTTCACAATTAAATACAGATCACCCTTCAACTGGTTGTGGGACTCGCGACACGCCGTAGAAAAAGGCAAGTGGCTGCACTGACGTCACACCCTGCGCGCCACTGAAAGGGGAACGGCTGACGACACCACAGTCCACGTTTCAAGCACTCGCGCACAGCTTCCTCAAACAGAGTCGCCAAGGAACCAGAGGGGACGCAGAAGGAAAAAGCAGTAGTCTCCGGATGCAAAGCAGCAGTGGTCCCTATGTGGGGGAGACCTAAGAAAGTTAATTAATAGCTATTCTTCATACAGCTGTCACAAAATAGAGCTTATGATGACAATTGTTTCTTTACCTGCCGATCTTCACAACCATGTACACACACACACTCGCCACATGAGGGAGCGGAGAAGTGCAGCACTGCAGCGCTTTACCTATGACAACACTTCCAATTAGAGTTTCTATCCGATCAGCTATTGTATATCAGCTATAGTACAGAGAGAGACAACATCTACCCCGTGAAGGAATAAACACCGGCCCGCACCACACTCAGCGATGGGTTGCCTTGCATGGCCAACACCCACGGCCACCAGCCACGCAGCGGGAGCACGAAGACGACCTTACTGACTGAATGCAGCAGCTGCCTCTATACCACGCCCACTGGCTCCTCGCAGCTGAGAACTATTGGTGTAATTATGCGCCTTCCTCTATCACCACATTCTACCCCCTCCTCTTGTATCGGCGACCCGACGATGACCTCTTAACTGCCCCCTTAGCTCCAAAACAAGCTGAAACAGTTGACAAGGATGGGGAAGAACCTCCTGAAAGGAAGTCTCGTGCCAACCTTGGGAGATGGTGCACATTAGAATGCTGTCCAGCATTGGCACGTTTAGAGCGCCGTAAGACCATTGGGTCAGCACAGCCGGCAGGGGGAACCAGCGCAGATTCAGAAAGGTCAGTAGAACCACGGGCTCAGATGGTGCCACCTGCTCTCTGGACACAGCAACAGGTGAAGTTTCTCTAGAAGGCAGGACAGAAGCAGCCACCAGGGGTTGCTGTTCGCAAACAAACAAATCATAATCAACTGGACCATCATCCTCAGACAGTAACTCTTCTACCAGAGGCAATTCATAGGGCGGAATGGGATCAGGAGGGACAACACCAACTACAGGCTTCAGCATGGTGCGGTGCACCTGTCTTATTCTGGTCTGGTCATCCACAGGGGCAATGGTGTAAAAGAGCCACCCGCTCCTGACACTCTCAACACTCTATATTTCTCCAATCTCCATCAGTCCCTGGTCTTATGAGGCCCCCTAGCCATGAAGTCCCGCAAAAACACCAACTGCCCTTCCTCCAGGGGTCGAGGTTTCACATGATCATCTTGGGCATGCCTTCTGCGATCCGCAGCCTGTCTCAGATGTGCTTTAGCTCCCTCAAAGGCTACCTGCAGACGAGCTTGATGTTCCTGAACCCACTCGTGGACCGACTCACCAACTGGACTCTCAATTCTACCCAGCAGGAAATCTAAGGGCAATCTAGGTTCTTGACCAAACATCAAAAGGAAAGGTGAGGCCCCAGTAGACTGATGAGTCGTGTTATAACAGTAAATGACCTGAGGCAAACAGGCATGCCAATCTCTCTTGCGAGACACAGGTAGCATCCTTAACAGGTTATGCAGCGTCCGATTGAAACGCTCACACTGACCATTTCCCTCTGGATGGTAGGGAGTGGTACAGGATTTCACAATGCCATATAACCCACACAGCTGCCGAATAAGCAAGCTCTCTCAAAATTACGACCCTGGTCAGAGTGCAATCGAGCAGGAACACCAAACTTATAGAACCATTCAGACACTAGCACCCTCGTCACAGTGGTAGCCCGCTGATCTCGTGTGGGGACAGCCACGGTGTATTTACTGAACACATCTGTCAAAACCAAAACATTTTCCAGGCCATCCTGGGTGGGCTCCAAGGTGGTGTAATCAATGGCTAGGATTTCGTTGGGACGTGACGCCAGTAAATGCCCCATAGGACCATGAGCTCTGGGGTGAACATCTTTTGCTACTTGGCACCTTTCACAAGCCTGACACCATTGGCCACTTCGGAGGCCATATAAGGCCAGTAACACGAGATTGTAGGAGCGCAAAAGTTCGCTCCTGATGACCATGTTCCTCATGAACTTGGGTCAGTACATCTTTAACCAGTACCCTGGGCAACACCAACTGAAAAACAACCTCACCACCATCGGATCTTAATATCTTCCAATAGAGCACACTCTCTCTCTCTACAAACCGGTCCCACTGACAAAGCAGAACCAATGTGGCAGAAGACAACTGGGCCCGCTCCTCTCTACTGGGGTATTGACCTTTCCTCCAAAACCCCAACACCTCCTGCAAGAGGGGATCAGCCTGCTGTAAAGCACACAGTTCAGCTGCAATGTGTTGTGGCAAAACTGCAACAACCGCTTGGCGCGCTTCCACTGACCCAAACTCGAAAGCTTCCTGCAAGGCCTGAGGCATAGTTGTCCCCGGAAGCATTGCTTTCATGTCTGATGAACCAGGTAAGTGCTGATGAGAAAGTGCGTCAGCATTCACATTACTCTGACCTGACTGATACTTTATCTCAAAGTCGAAAGAGGCCAGCTGCGCAGCCCACCTCTGCTCAGTGGCGGCCAATTTAGCAGTGGACAAATGACTGAGGGGATTGTTATCAAAGTCAGAGAGTCTTTATTGTCATTTGCACCGCATGTGGTACATGTGATGAAAACGAGATTATATACACAGGGTCCCAGTTACATCCAACAACAAATGCAAGAGAAAAACAGTAATAACATCTAGGATTAACTAAGAAAAACATCAACTAGTAATACACTAAGCCCTAATGTAATAGAAAAACATCATTATAAACAGCAGCACGAACACAGGTCTGTATGAGCAGATGGTCACAGATGAACACAGCAACAAGAAACCAGATCAGCATGATGTGATATTTTGCAGTGATTATTCATACTGAATATTAATTGATTATTTATTCATGAATCTAACAGCCTCAGGGTAGAAACTGTTCCTCAGTCTAGTGGTTCTACATTTAATGTTCCTCAACCTCCGTCCTGAGGGGAGTGGGGCAAAGAGTGAGTGTGCTGGATGAGTGGGGTCTTTCATGATGCAGGTGGCTCTTTTCCTGCATCTGGAGGTGTAAATGTCTGTGATGGTGGGGAGACTGACTCCAACAGACTTCTGTGCAGCCTTCACCACTCTCTGTAGAGCTTTCCTCTCTGCAACTGTGCAGCCTCCATGCCACACGTTGATGCTGGAGCACAGGATGCTCTCCACTGCACACCTGTAGAAGGAGGTGAGGACTGGGCTGCTCAGACCAGCTCGTCTCAGCCGTCTGAGGAAGTAGAGTCTCTGATGACCTTTCTTGATCAGGCTGGTGGTGTTGTTGCTCCAGCTGAGGTTATCATTCATGTGTACACCCAAGTATTTGTAGCTGGAGACCACTTCCACTGCAGATCCACTTATGTTCAGTGGGGTGTGGGTGTGTTTGTTCCTTCTGAAGTCCACAATCATCTCCTTTGTCTTCTTCACATTCATGTGAAGGTTATTCTCTTTGCACCAGCTCTCCAGGTGTTCCACCTCCTGTCTGTAGCTGGACTCATCATTGTTTGTGATGCATCCCACCACCGCTGTATCATCTGCAAACTTAACAATATGACAGCCTGGATGTGTGGCTGTACAATCATATGTGAGCAGAGTGAACAGAAGAGGGCTTAGCACACATCCTTGAGGAGAGCCAGTGCTGAGGGTTATGGTGGAGGAGTATATACAGTATTTATCAGTATATACAATACATTTATTCCCTAACAAATACTCCCTGAACTTTTTTCTTCTTTTTTTTCAAAACTTTATTCATTTTCAGTTAAAATTGAGTGAATATTAAAACAAAAAATACAATTTACAAAGAAAATGAAAGGAAGCAGAAAGAAGATAAAATCTTATAACATCTGTTCCTTTACAAAAAAAAAAAAGAAAATACTTATGATATAAAATACATAAATTACATTCAAACTTAAATTGTTACGAACCCCAAATGACCGGACCAAAATCACCACAAAATTAGACAATAATCAAGTTTTTATTTTTCTGCTCTGATTGGCTCTGGTGTCGATCAGGGACCCTCTGGCTGGAGCAGTCTGTAGGATGGAGGAGAACGGTTAGTGGTCTGATGGTGAAATGAAACTTAACAGTCAATGAGAAATAGCCACTAACCGTCTCACAGATGGATGGGGTTTCAGAGCAGGGAGGAACTCCAGCTGATCAGGTCCGCTGCGAGTGGGGCTGTTGCCTGTGAAGGAATGCAGCCGGTCGCAGCGAGGGGTCCGTGACGTAATCCAGCAGGCGAACACCGGGAAGCAGAAGAGCAGATGAACCGATGGGGACAGGCGATGAGACAAAGTGAGGCGATCCAGGGTCAGTAACGAACGAATCCAGCAAACGTCAGTCCAAGAGGGAGAAGGCAGAGGCAGGTGAACAGGCAGGCAAGACGTCAGAACCAGGAAATCAATGAGGCGAGTGTAGCCGGGGCGGGTGTGGTTTAAAATTAAAGTGGAATTTAAATTATACCATTTTAAATAATAAAATTGGTTAAAATTACTTTCACCCAAAACAGTTACCCTTGAGGCACACGGTGTTGCAGCTGAGGCAGGAGACACTTCACACGAACACCAATGGATTGCACAATTATTTATTTAATTAAAAAATCCTAAATTTAAAATACACAGTTAAAAGGGCAGTTATAGCTCCAGGCAACAATAAAAATCCTAAATTTAAAATACACAGTTAAAATGGCAGTTATAACTCCAGACAACAATAAAAGTGCAATTAAATACAATATTCTAAAAACAAAAGGAAAACCTCATAGGCAAATCGTCCACCGCCTGGGAGATGTTCTGTTAATCAGGCCGCAGCTGTCTAAAGAGTCCTGGAAGAACTACAGCGTCACATGAAACGCCCCTCACGCCAGCACCAGGACGATTAGTCCGGGCTGAATCTCAGTTGGCCTCGATCAGCCACGCAGGACGTACAGCCAGCCCTACGCCGGCCGGAACAGCGGGCATCAAACCAGCGCCAGGACGACAAGACGACAGCCCACGGACCCCCAGGTGAAACGCCAGTCAGGACGACCCGCACCGCAGGTAAACAAACGGTCAAGGACAAACAGCAGCAGCTAACAAAATAAATTAGAATTAAAATCTAAAAGCGTTTAAAAACAAGAGAAGAAGACTAAAGCTTTACTCACCACCGCTGTGAGACGATAGGTCAGCAATATACGTCCTTAAAAAATAAATATTAAAATTAAAATCTAAAAGCATTTAAAAAACGAAGGAAGGAAACTAGGGCTTTTACTCACCACCGCTGTGAGACGATAGATCAGTGATAGAGCGTGCATGTATTTACACCTGGCGTGCCACGCCACAAACGCTACCGTCTGAACCGGAAGAAGAATCATGAGGTCAGCCAATGAGGGAGGGCCCTTTATACAGGCAGCCAGCACCAGACCCAATCACATCTCAGCACCTATGGTGCGTTCAAGGCCTATGGGGCACATTGTCACATCCACCCCCCCAAACTGCATCGACGCCCCGACGATGATCTAATTTAACACCAGGGTCGAAATACAGCGGTCATGGTCTTAGATGAAGGCGTTTGTCTTACTGCTGGCCTTGGGAGATGATGAGGGTTATGATGCTGGCCAGCAGTTGATCGTGTTGATTTACGCACAGACACCTCACTGGAACCAGACTCTGCTGCTGGTACAACTGGTAGTGAGGTAGGTTGATTCAAGGTCACGTCAGAAGGAGCCACGGCAAGTCCTGAAACCCCAGGAACAGCATCAAAAACAACAGCAGCAGGCGGGGCAGGTGGTACCTGCTCCCGAGGACTTGGCCTCAAGAACAAATCATCCTCTAAAAACTCGTCATCTGGACCAGAGCAATGCCCAAAAGATGCTCCGTCATCTGAACCAGAGCCATGCTCAGCAGATGCACCCTCAACAGAAACTGGATTAGGTACATCAGCACCAATCCAGGCCTTTAGCAATGAGCGATGCACCCTTCTTAACCTGGCCGGTTCATGAACTGGTGCCACTGAATACACTACACCACCCTCTCTTGGGACTTGCTTAACTATATGAGTCACTGAACTCCACAAATCTTGAGTTTTCTTACGACCCCTCGTCCCCAAGTTTCGGATCAACACAAGCTGGCCCTCCTGAAGAGGAGTTTCTGTGATGTTCATATCATGATGAGCTTTTCTGCGTTCTGCAGAAGCCCTCAATTTTTGTCTAGCACCCTCAAATGCTATTTGCAAACGAGTCTGATGTTCTTCAACCCACTCATGAATGGTTCCTGCAACAGGTTTTTGAACTCTTCCCAACAGAAAATCTACTGGAAGGAGTGGTTCTTGGCCGAATATTAAGAAAAACGGTGACTCGCCCGTTGATTGGTGAGGAGTGGTGTTATAAGCATAAAGCAACTGGGGCAAGCAAGCACTCCAGTCTCGTTTCCGGGACGGGGGCAAGGTTCTCAACAAATTGTGAAGCGTCCTATTGAAACGTTCACATTGCCCATTACCAGCTGGATGGTAAGGCGTGGTACGAGATTTAGTGATACCATACAGGCTACAAAGCTGTTGGATCAGAGTGCTTTCAAAATTGCGGCCCTGGTCTGAATGGATGCGTGCTGGTACTCCAAATTTTGAAAACCACTCCGTAACCAAGACCTGTGCCACCGTAGAGGCGCGCTGATCTCTAGTTGGGATAGCCAACGTGTATTTGGAAAAAACATCAGTCATCACCAATACACTCTCTAACCCCGAGGAAGTTGGTTCCAACAACGTAAAGTCAATTGCCAAAATGTCATTTGGTTTTGATGCAAGCAAATGACCCATAAAGCCCCGAGCAGGTGGCTGGCTATCCTTGGCAATCTGGCACCGCTCACAGGCCTTGCACCAACCTGCCACCTCTTGTGACATACCCGGCCAATAACAGCGAGATCTCAGCAACGCCAAGGTCCGTTCCACCCCCTGGTGCCCATGCTCCTGATGAACCTGGGTCAAAATGTCCTTAGTCAGGACTTTTGGCAAGAGAAGTTGATACACTTCCCCACCGCCATCTGGGCGAAATATTTGCCGATACATTAAACCATCCAATTCGGCCAAGCGGTCCCATTGGTTGACCAATGCAAGGGCAGATTTTGAAAGCCCTTGCCGCTCCTCACGATTTGGCCGCTCCTTCCTTTGCCAGAAGACAAGGACCTCTTGAAGGACCGGGTCAGCCTGCTGGAGAGCACAGAGATCATCAGGGGAAAGAGAGGGAAAGACAGTTACAGAGGACTGGATGGCTGATGTTTGCTCACTCTGCACAGCTAGCTGCAGTGGCTGAGGCACGGGAGTACCTGAGCCCAACAAAGTCACTTCCAGTGTAGCTGGCCAAGGCCGGCGAGAAAGAGCGTCAGCATTTTGATTAGATTTAGCAGGTCGATACTTCAACTCAAAGTTAAAGGAAGCAAGCTGGGCTGCCCAACGCTGCTCCACTGCTCCAAGCTTAGCCGTATCCAAATGGCTCAGAGGATTATTGTCGGTATAAACAATACACCGATGACCCAAAAGATAATCTCTAAATTTTTCTGTCATGGCCCATTTCAGGCCCAACAGCTCCAATTTCATTGAGCTGTAATTTGACATGTTTCGCTCGCTAGGTCTTAACCCGCGGCTAGCGAAAGCAATGGGTCTTATCCTCCCCTCCTGTTCCTGAGACAAGACTGCTCCCAAACCACAATGGCTTGCATCCACCTCCAAAACAAAAGGGAGGGAGAAATCGGCATAAGCAAGGACCGGGGCAGACGTGAGCTTGGTCTTGATAGCCTCAAAACTCTGTTGGCACTCCTCAGTCCAAGCTCCAGCAATACTCTGGGCACCTTTCTTTTTAGACATTTTACCAGCTAGCTCTGCAGCTCTACGATGCAAGGGGGCAGCCATCTTAGCAAAACCTTCCACAAACCTTCGGTAATAGCTAGCGAATCCTAAAAAGGAACGCAACTCAGTGGCTGTGGTGGGTACAGGCCAATTTGCTACCACCTCAATTTTAGCGGGGTCAGTGGCTACTCCTTGGTCAGAAATTACATGGCCCAGGTAGTGCACCTCCCGCTGGAAAAAATGGCACTTACTGAGCTTAGCTTTAAGGCCCTCCTTTTGAAGCCGTCCCAACACCACATCCAACCTCTCCAGATGCTGCTGTACAGAGGATGAAAACACAACAATGTCATCTAAATACAGCAAAAGAGATTGGCATTGCTGGTCACCAAAAATGCGTTGCATCAAACGCTGAAATGTACCCGGGGCATTGCATAGGCCAAAAGGCATACGATTCCACTCGAAGAGCCCAAACGGTGTACAAAAGGCAGTTTTATGGCGATCTCCTACTGTGCAGGGACCTGATTATAACCACTTGAGGCGAGGATAAGAAACAGGAAGAGGGACAGAACGGGCGCGATAACTACTCACTGTGTACAGTTTTCAACTATCTGGCAAATACCTGGTGTGAGAGTCTGACTTATAAAGGGTGTAGCAGCAGGTGCAGCTGATTTGAAACTAATCAGCGCAGCAGTGAGGACAAACCGGTTCCAAAATGAAGGCAAACCTAAACCCACATACAGACAGGAGACAGGACAAACCGGTTCCAAAATGAAGGCAAACCTAAACCCACTTACAGACAGGAGACAGGACAGAATCCAGAAACAACAAGCAGTGTTGTACAGAGTGAGACTAAAATCTAAATCTAACCTAACAGGCGTGAAACGTGACATATCCCCACCTCAAGGGACGCCTCCAGGCGTCCCACCTGGTTGGTCCGGATGGAGTCTATGGAAGTCAGTGATGAGGGACCTGTCCAAAACATGGCGGGAGGGAACCCAGGAACGCTCCTCCGGGCCGTACCCCTCCCAGTCAACCAGGTACTGGAGGCCGCGGCCCCTCCGTCTAGAACGGAGGAGGCGACGGACAGTATAGGCGGGGGACCCGTCGATAAGGCGGGCAGGAGGAGGGGACCGAACAGGGGGGTGAAAACCAGAAGTCACCACGGGCTTGACACAGGAAACATGAAACGTGGGGTGGACACGGAAGGACTTGGGCAGGGAGACACGAACACAAACGGGGTTGATGACTTTGGAAATTGGGAAAGGACCAATAAAACGGGGAGCAAGCTTACGGGACTGTGCCTTGAGGGGAAGATTCCTGGTGGAGAGCCAGACCTTCTGACCCACCTTGTAGTCGGGTTGAGGGGTCCTGCGGCGGTCAGCTTTTCTTGTATAGACCGCCGTAGTTTTGAGCAAGGCCCGTCTGGCTCTCCTCCAGACCCTCTGGCACCTGAGGGCCGCTAAATGGGCAGAAGGAACAGCAGCGTCACGTTCCTGAACAGAAAAGACAGGGGGTTGATAACCAAACACAACATAAAAAGGGGAAAGACCAGTGGCTGAGGAAGGGAGAGAGTTAATGGCATGTTCCACCCAGGGGAGAGCGGAGGACCACTTTTCAGGGTCCTGCTGGCAAAGTAGTCTAAGCTTACCCTCCACCTGTAATGTGACAGGTTCAGTGACCTGAGACGAAGTGTTTAGTGGGTGACCATCCAGGGCCACCACAGAATGTTTTTTAGGTGAATTAAGCATCTTAATCCCTGACCCAACTGCAAACCCATAGTCAATGAATTCAGTATCAGCCCCGGAGTCAATGAACACTTTAATGGAGGTGGGTGACTTACCCGGGACAATGAGTTCTGCATTCAGGGCAAATGGTGAGAGGAGTTCAGACTCTTGAGTCCTGCTCAGTAAACATCCCCTCGCGTTCACTGAGCAGGTCCTTTTACCGGACAGGAGGAGGCGACGTGTCCAGCACCACCACAGTAAAAACAGAGGTTGCCTTTGCGTCTTCTCTCACGCTCAGCAGGAGAGAGTCGGCTGCGGCCCAGTTGCATGGGTTCCTCCGTGTTGAGAGGTGCAGTTCTGGGAGGCAGGTTCAGAGCGTGAACAGGCTGCCGGACTTCGTCCACAAACTTGGTAACTGGTGAGCGGCGTGAACCCCGATCCCTCGAGCGTTCAGCCAAACGGAGGTCCACCCTGGTGGCTAACTCCTCGAGGTCCTGAAGTGACTCAGGGTAACGTTTTAGTGCCAGTCCATCCTTAATGTTGTCATTAAGTCCACGAAAAAAGGCATCTGTGAGTGCCTCCTCGTTCCAGTGGCTGCCTGCAGCGGTAGAATGAAAGTCAATGATATATTCTGTAACTCGACGGTTACCTTGAGTGATGGAGAAAAGGCGTCTGGCTGCCTCACGCTCAGGGAGAACGGGATCAAAGACTCTGCACAGTTCCTTGGCAAAATTCTGAAAAACATAGCAAAAACGTGAATCCCGTTGCCATTCGGTGGTTCCCCACCTCTTGGCTTTGCCAGAGAGGAGGGAGATCGCGTATGCCACCTTAGACCTCTCCGAGGTGAAACAGGATGGTTGGAGCTGAAAATGGATCTCACACTGGGTGATAAACGGGCGGCACTGGTCGGGATCTCCAGAAAACAGTTCAGGTGGGGTTAACTTGGGCTCCCGGGTAGGTTCTGATGGTAGTCTGACAGCACCTGTGTCCAACTGGGGAGTTTGGGGCGCCATTTCTTTTAACATATGAACTATGTCATTCATGCCTGATTCTAACTTGGAAATAGCCCCTTCGACACCAGAGCGCCAGTCATCAGAAGGTGAGTGGTCCATAATTTTGGCCAGATAGTTCTGTTACGAACCCCAAATGACCGGACCAAAATCACCACAAAATTAGACAATAATCAAGTTTTTATTTTCTGCTCTGATTGGCTCTGGTGTCGATCAGGGACCCTCTGGCTGGAGCAGTCTGTAGGATGGAGGAGAACGGTTAGTGGTCTGATGGTGAAATGAAACTTAACAGTCAATGAGAAATAGCCACTAACCGTCTCACAGATGGATGGGGTTTCAGAGCAGGGAGGAACTCCAGCTGATCAGGTCCGCTGCGAGTGGGGCTGTTGCCTGTGAAGGAATGCAGCCGGTCGCAGCGAGGGGTCCGTGACGTAATCCAGCAGGCGAACACCGGGAAGCAGAAGAGCAGATGAACCGATGGGGACAGGCGATGAGACAAAGTGAGGCGATCCAGGGTCAGTAACGAACGAATCCAGCAAACGTCAGTCCAAGAGGGAGAAGGCAGAGGCAGGTGAACAGGCAGGCAAGACGTCAGAACCAGGAAATCAATGAGGCGAGGATAAGAAACAGGAAGAGGGACAGAACGGGCGCGATAACTACTCACTGTGTACAGTTTTCAACTATCTGGCAAATACCTGGTGTGAGAGTCTGACTTATAAAGGGTGTAGCAGCAGGTGCAGCTGATTTGAAACTAATCAGCGCAGCAGTGAGGACAAACCGGTTCCAAAATGAAGGCAAACCTAAACCCACATACAGACAGGAGACAGGACAAACCGGTTCCAAAATGAAGGCAAACCTAAACCCACTTACAGACAGGAGACAGGACAGAATCCAGAAACAACAAGCAGTGTTGTACAGAGTGAGACTAAAATCTAAATCTAACTTAACAGGCGTGAAACGTGACATAAATAGGCATTATATAACATAAGTCAAAAACTGACTCCGTGCCAAGAACAACCGATTTCAAAAGAATAAGCTAAACAACTTCATATTTTTTCAATAGACTACTTTTTACCAATTTCTTAAACAAAAACATTGAGGAAGCGTTTTTACAACTTTTATCCAAAACATTCCACAGTTTTATTCCTTGAACTGATGTGCATTGTTCCTTTGAGTTTGTTCTAATTTTTGGTTTTACAAACATTTCTAATCCTTTTAAATTGTAGTTACTGACTCTCTTAATAAAATAAGATTGAATATATGGAGGTAAGGAATTTGTATGAGCTCTGTACATAACCTGAAGAATTCCATAGTCAACCAGTTCATAAAACTTTAATAAATTTAACTGTTGAAATGGTATGTTAGATGGGTGAGTGTAATGCTTTCCTGAGATGATTCTTATTGCTCTTTTCTGTAAAATAAAAATATAATTTGTAGATGTTTTACATGCCTTTCCCCAAACTTCAACACAATAAGTCAAATATGGAAGAACTATCACATCATACAATATAAGTAGTGCTTTATCATTAAATAATTATTTTGCCTTGTATAATACAGCAATAGATCTAGCTATCTTTGTTCTCAAATAATTAAGATGAGATTTCCAGGTTAGGTTCTCATCAATAATTACACCCAAAAATTTCACTTCTGTCACTTTACTAATTATAATACCATTAATTTTAAATGTAGCATCAACTGTGGTATTTCTATTACTAAATACCATATAACTTGTTTTTTTGTTGTTGTTTTTTTGCGATAATTTATTAAGCCCAAACCAAGTCTGTATTTTTACAAACTCTGTTTCCATCATGTTCAGCATATGATCCACATTTGTTCCTAAACAAAAAAAAGTGGTATCATCTGCAAACAGAACACACCTAAACAGCCCGACACATTCACCAAATCATTTATATACAAAAGAAACAACTTTGGACCAAGCACTGAACCTTGTGGGGACCCCACACATAATATTAATAAGTTTGGATCTTACTTCATTTATTTGAACAAATTGCTTCCTATTTGTCAGATAACTAGATACCCATTGTAATACTTGACCCCTCATTCCATATTTGTACAATTTCTCCAAAAGAATGCAGTGATCAATAGTATCAAAGGCTTTTCTGAGGTCAACAAAGATACTGACACAATATTGTTTTTCATCCATAGCTGTAGTTATTTGTTCAATAAGGTCCATGAGAGCCATATATGTTGAATGGCTTTTTCTGAAACCATATTGATTATCACTCAAAACCATCTGCTTATCAAGAAATCTATCCAGTCTGATCACAAATCATTTTTCTAGTATCTTAGATAACTGGGGGCAGCAATGATATTGGTCTTAGAGCTGTCATAGGGCCGGAAATCCACGGCCCTACCCTACCCGAGCCCTTAGTTTAATTACCCAAGCCCGAGGGAGCCCGCTCATTTCCTAGAAATCACCGCCCGACCCGACCCTACCCGATTAAAAAAAAAAAAAAAACCACTACGTTTATTTATTAAGCTTTATTAAGCGCTAAAAAAAATAATGGTCGAAAACAGCCTATATTGCACAACCTGGCTTGAATTATAACAGTAACAGTGATAAAGAACAATAAAAAGTATCACAAATATATTTATAAGAACTGCACAAACATGAACAAAATAAAACGCGCATATATCAAGATGGCTTTGTTTGCGCCGGCCGGAGCGGCCGTCAGCTGCGCAGCCTCTTCAGCTGTGAACCTGCCAAATAAATCTGGATTTAGTTGCTTAAATACAAAATTATAAATATATTTAAAAATCGGTCAAGAAGTTTTTCTACTTACATGGCTTACATGTTGTCATGTAAGAACAATATCGCGTCCACTGTAGCAGGTTTGAGAGATGTCCTCCTCTGATCGATTGTGAGTCCAGCCGCGCTGAAAACTCTCTCGCTGCTGCTGCTGCTCGCTGGGATGCAGAGCACATATCTCGCCAACTTGGCCAGTTTTGGGTACACACTCGAGTTTAATTTCCAGAATCCAAGCAATTCCTCATCAGTAAACTTACTGCCTTATATTCTTTACAAGCAGATTAAAAAATTTTATATTGTGTGCATTTTTATTTAGTTTTGTTTGTGCTGTATGATTAAAAAAAACCACATCAAAGCCCGAGCCCGACCCGGCCCGCCAATCAAACGCAAAAATATGGCCCTACCCTACCCGAAGTCGGGTAGGGCTTGGGTAGGGTAGGGCTCGGGCGAAGAAACGACACCTCTAATTGGTCTATAGTTATCAAACTTACATTTTTCACCATTTTTATAGAGTGGAATTACCTTTGCAATTTTCATACCCTCAGGGAATATCCCTGTTGAGAATGACAAATTACTTATATAAGTAAAAGGCTCAATGACAAAACTGATCATTTCCTTCACAAAGGTCATATCCATGTCTAACCAGTCTTTAGATTTCTTGTTTGAAAGTTTTTTAACCATGTTCATTATTTCATTTTTGTCAGTTCCTTCAAGAACTAAATTGTCATTGCAACCATTAACTGCATGACTTACACTTCCTTGTACATCTGGTATGCTAGCTGCAAGACTTTGGCCGGAGTCAACAAAATAATCATTAAATTGATTGACAATTTCACTTTGCTCATAGATTTCAGTATCATCCTTAACAAAACATTGTGATACTCCAGTCTTTACTTTTCAAAACATCATTCATTACACGCCATGTAGTCTTGATGTCTTTTTTACTTTTATCTAATAAATCACTGTAATAATTCTTTTTATGTCGTCTTATAACTTGTCAGCCATGGCCCACTTAAGGGCCAGAAACTCCAGCTTCATGGAACTATAGTTGGCCATGTTTCTCTCTGTGGGCCTCAACCCCCGACTAGCATAAGCAATCGGCCTTACCTTGCCTGCTTGCCGTTGGGAGAGCACAGCTCCCAGGCCGCCATGGCTGGCATCAACCTCCAAAATAAATGGCTGGGTGAAATCTGCATAAGCTAACACTGGTGTGGTAGTTAGCTTAGCCCTTAGACCTTCAAAACTCTGTTGACATTCAGCAGTCCAATATACAGCAAACCCAACCTCTGATTTATTACCAGCTTTAGCACCACCACACTGAGCCACAGCTCTATGCAAGGGGGCTGCCAATTTTGCAAAATCTTTTACAAAACGACGATAATAACTCGCAAAACCCAGAAATGATTTGATTTGATTTGATGTTTATTCATTCATTTTAAAAGAACAATACAAGACAGTTTCATCAGATACAAGAATACAAGTAGGATAAAATGAAGGGAGCAGAAAGAAGATGAAATCTTATTATATCTGCCCCTTATTTCACAGTTTGTTCAACCAATGATAACCTTCAAGCAACATCACAGAATGAATAATTCTACTTATTTTTCTAACTGTAATACACAAACTACATCACAAAATGAATAATTCTACTTAATTTTCCTAACTAATACATAAACTAGATCACAAAATGAATAATTCTACTTAATTTTTCTAACTGTAATACACAAACTACATCACCCATAATTCTACTTACTTTTTCTAACTGTGATACACAAACTACATCACAAAATGAATAATTCTACTTAATTTTTCTAACTAATACACAATTTTTCTAACTAATACACAAAATACATCACACTTAATTTTTTTTTCTACTTAATTTTCCTATTTTTTTATTATTTTTTTCTACTTAATTTTCCTAACTGTAATACACAAACTAGATCATAAAATGAATAATTCTACTTAATTTTTCTAACTGTAATACACAAATTAAAAGATGGCACAACATCAAGATGTTCACAAAATGAATAATTCTACTTAATTTTCCTAAATGTAATACACAAAATACATCACAAAAATGAATAATTCTACTTAATTTTTCTAACTGTGATACACAAACGCACTAAGCTACATCATAAGTACAACATAGGTGTAATACACAAACACGCAAGGTTACATCATATATAGTTTTTGAGCAAGTCTTTTTTTACCTTTTTCTTAAATGTATACATTGATTTTTCATTTTTAACATCACTCTCCAGAGCATTCCACAATCGAACTCCCTGAATTGAGGTAGACCGTCCCTTTAAGCTGGTTCTGAATTGTGGTTTGATGAATATCTCTGTCCCTTTGAGATTGTAATAACTTTGTCTTTTTATAAAATTTCTTTGGATATTTAAAGGTAATGTGTTATTATGAGCCCTATACATAACTGATAAAATACTATATTCTACCAATTCCTGGAATTTCAATAAGTTTAGCTGAAGAAACAAAGTGTTTGATGGGTGACTGAAATGTTTTCTGGTGATTACTCTTACAGCTCTCTTTTGTAAAATAAAAACAGGCTTTGTAATAGTTTTGCACGCTTTTCCCCAAACCTCAATACAATAGATTAAATGTGGAGCAATGATTGTGTTATACAACATATGTAAAGCTTTATCAATTAAAAAATCCCTGACTTTATACAATACTGCAATTGATCTAGCTATTTTTTTTAATGGAATTTACATGATGTTTCCACGTCAGTTTGTCATCAATGATAACACCCAGAAACTTCACTTCACTCACTTTACAGATCACAACATCTTCAATTTCAAATGGATCGTCATCAACAATTCTCTTTTTGTTACTGAATATCATGTAATTAGTTTTATCTAAATTCAAAGATAATTTGTTTAATTTAAACCAAGTTTGTATTTAATGACAGAAGCTTCGAAACTTTAGTAGGAGCTAAAGCTGGCCACTAGCTACAACTTCCACTTTACTGGGGTCAGTAGCAACCCTTTCACCAGAGATCACATGACCTAAATAACATACCTTTTTCTGGAAGAAGGAGCATTTACTAAGCTTTGCTTCTAGCCCCTGCTGAGCTCCAACCGCTCCAGATGTTGCTCCACACTTGAAGAAAAAACAACAATTTTGTCAAGATATAACAAAACAGATCGACACTGCTGATCCCCAAACAGTCACTGCATCAACCGTTAGAATGTGCTAGGTGCATTACACAGCCCAAAAGGCATTCTGTTTCATTCAAACAACCCGAAGGGAGTACAGAGGGCAGTTTTCAGACGATCTGCCTCCGCTACTGGAACTTGATTGTACCCACTGGCTAGATCAAGAGTGGAAAACCAACAGGCACCAGACAAAGCATCCAACGATTCTTCAATCCGGGGAAGGGGAAATGAATCCTTTCGGGTCTTGCTATTTAGCTGTCTATAGTCAACACACCTTCGAATACTCCCATCTTTTTTCCTCACCAGGACTATGGGCGATGCATACGGGCTGCTACTCTCACGAATGATCTGTGACGCAAGTAGTTGATTAATATGGTCCTTCACCACCTCATATTCAGAAGGGGGGATGCGCCTATAGCGCTGTCTAACGGGGGCATCATCTACCAAAGGAATTTCATGAGTTATCATACTGGTACAGCCCAAATCACCACCATTAGAAGAAAAAACTGTCACGTACTGCTGGAGCA
>JBBPBX010030516.1:6402-35130 GCA_038048925.1 Garcialebias charrua
ATTTGATATAGATCAGATACATCTTTTTAAGAGACAAATCTGTGAGGCACACAGGTGGAAATGTTGTGTTTGTGTTGCTTAGCTGCCTCAAAGAGCGGGCCGACGGTCAGTAACTGATCCAGATGTGAGTTCTGCATCCTATCAGGCTGTGGCTGAAGATACACAAGAGCATTTGTCAGAGAGTCAGAGTTGAGTTGAACTTGAAGAAGACCTTTCAACAAGACAAAGATGCCCAGCATGCTAGCAAATCCAAGCCAAGGCCTAAAATGAGCCAATGGAAGGTTTTGGAAGGGCTGAGCCAGACCTTACTGAGTCTGGTAATATCTGCTTCTTTTTTTTTATTTAAATTTTTTTTATTTATTTTTTTTACAAGATGTAAATCAAAAACACAGCTTGTTTAGTTTCATAAACACTTTTATTACCAACCACAGCTAAGAACGGTAAATCTGTATGTCGCGCTGATGGTGAACCGACTGTTTTTGTGTTTTAGATATCCAAGATGTGATGTTTTCAGACTATCAGCTGCTGCTTAGTGTGCCCTGTTTCTGGTCATAAAAAAAGTTTTTAGCAGAAATTATTGAAAATGTTTATCATACTTGTGCTGTTTAGATTTATCATGGCTACTTGTAGGTTCGCTTATCAGTCAGTCACTCGGTGCAACATATTGCTATGGGAAATTGCGCCCCCGCACGATTACCTGAAGGAATACACTCACGCCTTTGTGGCCGGGGCGTCAGCGTCACGCCAGAGACCCCGCCCTCTGGGTATTGAAGACGCGGACGCCCATCCTACTTCTGCTTCGCTCAACAGCACTAACTGCGTCACATCGCTACCTCAGCTAAAATTCGTAGCAGGCTAGCCAGCGAAAGCGACGCGACGGAGGAGACGTCTCGAAAAAGAATTTTTGGAAGGACTCGCTCGTCTTCTCTCGGACATGCCTCCAGAGAAAGGAAAGCGTAAGACAAGACTTCCAAAAAAGGCTAGCAGGACGGCGAGCCCAGCCTCGCGCGCCTGCCCCAGCGGATGCGGTTTTTACCTCTCGGCAACGGACACCCACGGGGCCTGTCCCGTATGCCTGGGAATGGTGCACGCGAAGATGGCGCTGGATGCGCCCGACTCTTGCCCACACTGCAGCCAGATGCTGGAGGCGGTGAGGAGGCACCGGGCGGACTTCGTCGCCAAAGCCATGATCGTTGCTGCGGCGCCAACAGACCCGGACACTACTGAGGCTCTCACTCCCACACCAGAGCTCGAGAGCATGGCTCTGGAGGACAGCACCCGAGTCGAATGGGGCGACAGCCCAGATGTGCTGGCTCCCATCGGGGACTTGACAGCCGACTTCGACACTCGAGGCATTATGAACGAGGACAAAATCTCGATATCAACCTCAGGTGAATTCTCTACGGACGCCGCCGACATCGAGTACGACGAGCAGGGGGGAGACCTCTCGCACCCTGGCGCCTGTGCTCCCGGAGACTGACTTTTCGATCCTTGCTCTGTTCGACTTGTGTCGCAGAGCAACGGACGCATTGCAGATCCCGTGGCCCGAACCTCCACCCCGTCAACAAGTCACGAGGTTGGCAGGAAATTATTTTTACACGAGGCAGCAGTCCATCACGAGGTAAAGAATGCCCATCTTTCCGGATTTTCTCACAGAGCAGACTCGCACCTGGCCTGAGCCCAGGGCTCCCCTGCTGCTGCCGCTCTCGCAGTTCCTTGATGTGGATGGGATGGAAGCAGCGGGAATAGCCAATGTGCCACAAATGGAGGACACGCTGGCGTCTCATTTGTCTCCCAGGTCATCTGGGACGAAACCGACTCTGCCTAGCAAAGCCTGTTGAGCCTCTGCTTCTCTGCTTGAGAAATTCTACAGGGCTCAGGGCCTCGCGGCACGCGCAATGAACGCGTCCGCCATGATGCAAGCGTACCTGGCTGAAATACTGCAGGAGCTCCAGGTAACGACGGACAAGCAGGCTACCACCGACGTGCTGGAAGAAACCTGCAGGGCAACAGACTTTGTGCTCTGCATGATGGGGACAGCAGCATTGCACAAGGCAGAGACATGGCTGAGGTGGTCATCGCACAACGCCATCTGTGGATGACCCTAACTGACCTCCCGGAGGGACAAAGAATTCCTTTTCTGTACCACTCGATTGAGCCGACGGGATTGTTTGGAAAGGCTCTGGATCGAATTCAGACCAGGCTGGACCAGAGGCGCAAACAGGCTGAGGCTCTCTGGGAAGGCATCCCCAAGAGAGCTTTTGCCCCCCCCACCCTCAGGGAATCGGCTGGGAGCAGACTCGCACAGCCTCGACACCGCTCAACCACACGAGTCCCACCGCAAAAGCGGCTGGCATAAGAGGGCGAGCACCAGCAGAGACTACCACCACGGGCCGAACATGTGTGGAGTAAAAACAGATTTGTTCCCCGCCAAGCAGTCCGACATAGGACCTCCTCAGCAAATCGGGACACAAGACAGAAATGTGCCTGATGAAACGGATCTTCTGCTTAACTTTACAGGTTCGCCCGCCCACGTGGTACGGGATCTAACCTTCACATGTTCAGACTTTATTTGTAGAACTGTACAAAAAGCTGGTGACTTTGTTTTATGAATGAATCATAAATCATAAATCAATTATAAATTGTATGTCATGTTGATGGTTAAAAGCTTTGCTAATTTCTTTTGGAAATTGTAAGAATTTGGTTGTGTGAATTGTTTGTTAGGGAGACAAGGGACAGATAAAATGAGAATGTTTTCTTCAATCTGCTACCTTTCATTTTATATTTGTGTTTTTTCTTCTTCTTTTTATGTGTATATTATTGTGTATTTTATTATACAATGAATGAATAAATAAATCAAATCAAAACCAAAATCATGACTGTTCTGCTGTGAGTGACATAAAGTCGAATATGTCATTGCACAAAAGCACGAATACAGCTCAAAAAACAACTCTGTTTCTTGACAAAAAAAACACAGTAACATCAACAACACGGCTCCCCTCTGTTTTCCCAACCGATATAAAGGGCGGGGGCCATCATCCCCCCCTCCGTCGCGGCTCACGGGGTGATAGCCCAATCAATAAACCCCAGCAGGTGGCCTCAGGACTGTCTGCAGCAGACAGAGCCAGAGGCGTCTGCAAACAGGCCCGTCGGTCCTCACAGGGACAGGTGAGGGGGGTCACGTGTTCCAACCCTCGCCCCGTTGTAAACCATGGGGCCGACAATACACAAATTAAACAAACCTGTGACACGTATGTATGCTAGGGGAGCGCGCCGACAGAACCTGGTAACCATGACAACATACCCTCCTGGCCACCAGCTCCTATTCAACGGATTCCAGCAATGAGTGACGGGGGGGTCACGACAGTGGCCCACAGGCCCGAACCAGTCTCACACGTTCACAAAAGCAACGGTGATGACGCTGCAGTGTTTGTAAACATTCAATGCAAAGTAGGAATGGCACCAGGGCTAAGTCAGACTCCTCTCCTCTTTAATCGCAGGGGACTGGACTTTGTGTCACCAGCCAAACTTAAAGCTGCTCAACAGAAAGGGTTGTTTCAAACAGTTTCTCATCCTTATGCTGAAACTGTCCCTTTATCCTCCATGAGCGACATACCTTGCTCAGGCAATGATCCTGCAGCGTGTGACCATGCTCGCTGCACTGAATCGGTTCTGCTCTTAAACGACATCCCCCCACCAGGTGAAACACAGCTTCCCGGGAGTTCATCAGGCTCCAGGGCACTGATGAGGCTGGAGGCCAGTGAACCACACCCAACCATGATACGGGCTGGGGTCAGGAGGTCTGCTCGTATACAAAACTTGCACCCCCTCCGGACCGTGACTCTCCATGAAAAGAGGAAAAGCAGACATTCTGTTCCGCTTTTGCCCAACGGGGAACGCGGATTGCTCCTGCCTCCCAACACTCTCAGTGCGGGTGGTATGGTAACACATCTGCAGGAGGGCCCCCTCCCTAATATAGTTGGCCCTCAAGGGGCCACAGGGACCGAGGCCCTTGAGGATGAGCTTGCTTTGCCACTTGCTCCTCTCCAGGGACCCACTACATCACCAGATGGGACAGCCTCTCTGCTTATGCCCAGAACTGTGGTACATTTCAGCTTGGTTGCTGAGAGGGACAAATTGATGGCCTCAGGCCTGCCCGAGAACGTGGTAAATACCATTCAAAACGCCCAAGCTGTGTCAACACAGTCTCTCTACGCTCGAAAATTGCGTATTTTTTAAGCTTGGTCCATGGAAAGAAATATTATTTCTTATTCCTGTGACTTGGTCCAGCTTCTTACCTTTCTACAAGACTTGCTGGAGAAAGGTCGTTCATTCTCAACCATCAAGGTGTTTTTATCGGCAATTTCAGCTTGTCATGAAGGCTGGGGAAGCAGGACGCCTGGGGCGCACCCGCTCATGATGAGATTCATGAAAGGCGTACTAAGGAGGAGAACCCCCAGCAGGATCTTGACCCTTGGATGGGATCTCAGTCTGGTCTTGGGTGCTTTCTGTGACTCCCCATTTGAACCACTAAGCGATATTAAGATAGATTTGTTATCTTATAAGACCGCTCTGCTCCTGGCTCTTTGCTCTGTGAAACGTGTGGGTGACCTCCATGCTTTGTCTGTGCACCAAATGTGTACCAGGTTTGCCCCTGACGGGTCAAAGGTCACCCTAAGGCCTAATCCTACATATATCCCTAAGGTCTTGACTCTGAATCCCAGAAGTTTGGACTTTGAACTCTCTTCATTTCCTCCTGCTCCTGTCCTCACTCAGGAACAGAAAAAGCTGAGGGCACTCTGCCCTGTTAGGGTTTTAAGTGCTTACATGGAGAAAACAACTGAATGGAGGAAAACAAACCAACTGTTTGTGTGTTTTGCGGCCCCAGCTACTAGTAGGGCCCTTTCAAAGCAACGCCTCTCACACTGGGTGACTGAGGCCATAAAAAGAGCGTACAGTAGCAAAGGTCAACAAGTGCCCTCTGGAGTATGTGCTCACTCCACTCGGGGCTTGGCCACTTCGTGGTCATTGTTCAAGGGTGTGCCAGGGGCGGCCGTGGTGTAGTGGTAATGGCAGTCGTCTCCCGATCGGAAAGTTGGCGGTTCGACTCCCGGGACCCGCACCATGTGTCGTTGTGTCCTTGGGCAAGACACTTAACCCTGAGTTGCTCCCGGTAGGACTGGAAAGCACCTTGCATGGTAGTCTGCCACCACCGGTTTATGAATGTGTGTAGCATTCAATATATGTGTAGCACTTTGAGATTTTCAGTAATGAAAAGTGCGTTATAAATTGAATTAATTATTATTATTATTATTACCAGTTGCAGACATCTGTGCGGCTGCGAACTGGAGCCTAACAAATACGTTTGCAAAACATTACAGTCTGGACGTTACTGCGTGTGATGCCACTCAGGCTGTCCTCTCTAACACACAGTAGAGAGCGGCCATGAGATGCCTAATGAATAAAGGCGGACGTTCACACTAACATGCATTTTACTGAGCATTTCAAGGGCGTGAATGAATTACGTTCCCATAGCAATATGTTGCACCGAGTGACTGACTGATAAGGGAACTGAAAGTTATGCACCATAACTCATGTTCCCTGAAGGAAGGGAACGAGGTGCAACATAGTTGGCCCTTTTCAATGCTGAAAGCTCGGTGAAGTGAATTTTGGAGGAAGTAGGATGGGCGTCCGCGTCTTAAATACCCAGAGGGCGGGGTCTCTGGCATGACGCTGACGCCCCAGCCATAAAGGCATAAGTGTATTCCTTCAGGTAATCGCGCGGGGGCACAATTTCCCATAGCAATATGTTGCACCTCGTTCCCTTCCTTCAAGGAACATGAGTTATGGTGCATAACTTTCAGTTTCCTATAATTAAATGTTTGTTTATTCCAGTTTATTGAAAAATGTGAACAACAGCAGACCTTTGTTCTGCTGATTTTAATCCATTTTTATCTCCTTTGACTGATGTAGTTTCTCTGATTATTTTAATGAACATTGTCTGTTTTAGACTATATCTGCTCTATCAAACAGGTCACTGCCTGTGTCTAATCCCACTCCGTGGTTAAATGATATATCCGCTGCTTAAATCGTTCTTGCTGAAAAATTGAGCGTTTGTGGAAGAAAACTAATTTACAGGTGTATCTTCTGTTCTTACAGGATCTTTTAACCTCCTAATTGCAGTTAAAGAAGCTAGGGCAACTTATTTTTTGTAATTTGATTGCTAGGAGCATAGGCAACACTAAACTGTTTTTAAATACACTCAGGGTCATTACAACCCCAACTTCACCTTCTGATCCTATCTCTTCAAATGAGGATTGCCAACTTTTTCTTTCTTATTTCATAGACAGTCAGTAAGGTGAGAAATAATGTTTGTCCACCTGCACCTGGGCTGACTGTTCCCTTTCTAGCTCGGCCTGTTATTTTAGACTCCTTCCAGCCAGTGTCCCTTCCTGAGCTAGTTAAGCTTGTTAGCACCATGAAGGCATCCTCCTGCTCTCTGGACACTTTACCTGCCGTCTTGTTAAGAGTGTTTTTCAGTGCATTGGTCCCAGTGTACTGAACATAGTAAATGCTTCTTTAGCTTCTGGTCAGGTACCCGTTTGTCTAAAGAGTGCTGTCATCCACCCAGTCTTAGAAAAGGTTAATCTGGAATCTTTTTTGTTTAGCAGTGACAGGCCCATCTATAAACTTCCTTTTCTGGCAAAGATTCTAGAGAAGGTTGTGGTCAAGGAGTTCACCACTGCTCTTGGTCAACACAGTATTCTGGACCACTTTCAGAGATACTTTCAGAGGGGTTTCGTAAATCCCACTCAAATGAAACTGCTCTCAAATTATATTTTGATGCAACGTGACGCTGGTAAATGTTCTGTGCTGCTCATGTTGGACCTGACGTCAGCTTTTGACACTGTTGATCATCTGGCCTTGATAGGCTGAGGAGTTGGGCTGCTGTTTCAGGTTCTGCTTTGAAATGGTTGTCCTCCTACCTGTCCGATAGATCAACCTTCTTGGCTACATCTACATGCAGCTCCCATTCCTGTCCTGTTCATTTGGCGTTCCACAGGACTCTGTTTTGGGGGCCATTGTTGTTTCTGCTCTATCTGCTCCCTCTTGGTTTGATTTTTTAATCTTTTAAGGATATCTCCTCTCATTGTTATGCTGATGACATCCAGTTGTATTTCTTTTCTTCCAAATGAAGTTTCAAAACTACAGAATTTACTTAACTGTCTGGATTAAATTAAAAACTGGATAAATAAAAGTTTTCTCCAGCTAAACAGAGCAAAAAACTGAAGCAATCATATTTGCACCATGAACTGTAATAATAAAGCAGATCCTTGGGCCTCTTGGTCATTTTGCTAAATCTTTGGTTAGAAACCTTGGGATAAACTTTGACTCAGGTTTTACTCTGGAAACTCATGTAGTCTCTGGTTCGTTCCTGTTTCTACCATCTGCAAAATATTGCCATACTGTCTCTCATCCAGAATTTTAAATCTTAATTCATGCATTTGTTTAGTCTTGTCTGGATTTTTGTAATGTGCTGTACACTTGTTTAACCAAAACCTCCCTAGACCGGTTGCAGTCTGTACAGAATGCTGCTAGACTCCTGACTGGATCTTCAAAGTTTGGTCATATAACTCCACTTCTAAAGCAACTCCATTGGCTCCCAGTTCATTATCAAGTGGATTTCAAGGTTTTGGTTTTGACTTGGTGAGTTCTGCGTGGACAGACACCAGAACTTCTACACCCATATCAGGTTTTTAAGGTCCTGTGATCAAGACCTGCTGATTGTCCTCCAGACAAAAGTGAAAACTAAAGGAGACAGAGCCTTTTCTTCTGTGGCTCCAAGTCTCTGGAACTCCCTTCCTCAAACTCTTCAATCAGCATACTCAGTGGTTTCTTTAAAAGGCCAGCTAAAAGCTTATCTTTTTTAATCTGCTTTTACAAATAAATGATGTAAGATCTGACCTCTGTAATATCACATGTGGAGTTCCCCAAGGCTCTGTACTTGGACCAAAGCTTTTTATTTTATATGTGAATGACTTGGTAAATGTGTCAGGACTCCTTAAATGTGTACTTTTCGCTGATGATACCACTTTTTTCTGTTCAGGTGAAGATATAGAACAAATGTTAGAATTGATAAAGACAGAATTTGTCAAGATACAAACTTGGTTTAAAATAAATAAATTATCATTAAATCTAGAAAAAACTAATTACATGATATTCGGTAATAAAAAGAAAACTGTTGATGTTCCACTCAAAATTGAGGATGTTGAGATTTGTAGAGTGAATGAGGTGAAGTTTTTGGGTGTTATCATTGATGACAAACTGACATGGAAACAACACATAAATTCTGTAAGAATAAAAATAGCTAGATCGATAGCAGTACTGTACAAAGTCAGAGACCTATTGAATGATAAAGCTCTGTATTTGTTGTATAACACAATCATTGTTCCACACTTAATCTATTGTATTGATGTTTGGGGGAAAGCGTGTAAAACAATCACAAAGCCTATTTTTGTATTACAGAAAAGAGCTGTAAGAATTATCACTAGAAAGCATTACCGTCATCCATCAAGTACATTATTTTATCAACTAAAATTATTGAAGTTCCATGATTTGGTAGACTATAATATTTTATCAGTTATGTATAGAGCTCAAAATAATGCATTACCTTTAAATATCCAAATGCACTTTGTTAAAAGACAAAGTTGTTATAATCTTAAGGGAACAGAGTTGTTTGTAAAACCACAATTCAGAACCAGTTTGAAGGGACGTTCTACCTCAATCCAGGGAATTAGATTATGGAATGGCTTGGAGAATGTAGTTAAAAATGCCAAGTCAATGTTTACATTTAAAAAAATGATCAAAACAAATGTGTTAAAAAAATATATGTGAAATAACGTAATGTGTATTGTATTAGTTAGAAAATTAGAAAGAGTTAGTCATTTTGTACTGTTAGTTAGAAAATTAAAAAGAGTTAGTAATTTTGTACTGTTGGTTGAAGAATATTATTGTTTAACCTGACTGTTGGAAAAAGTTGGTTGAAGATTATTATTGTTTACATGGTTTGACTACTGTTGTTTAATCTGATTGTTGGAGATAAGGGGCAGATATAATAAGATTTATTCTTCTTTCTGCCACCTTTCATTTTTTTACATTTTGTACACTATCATTATGAGATTGCCTTGTATTGTTTCTTTTGTAAAAAAAATGAACAAATTTAATAAACAATAAACAACAAAAAAACTTAAATTTTTGTACTTTTATTTTGCTTGTTGAAGCACTTTGTTATTTTTATCTTGAGAAGTGCTAAATTATTCAATTTTAAGATTATTTTCTTTTTGTATTCTTTTTGAGGATGATGTTCTGTGGATTCCTTCGATGAGTTTTTATGCAAACATTTTTCTAAAGTAAATGTTTTTGGCCCCAAAGCATCTGGATGGTAACTCTTTATCTTAAATTAAATTACTTTATATTCGTAACTTTCCACTGACATCATAAACAATAACAAAAAGTTTATCAGAGCATCTCATCTTTAAAATCAACATGGTCTTGAAGGGATTTTGGTCTGTTGATTCTTTCAGGTTTAGTTGGCCGTTTCTATGTGTGCCATATAATTTTCTCTGTCAAATACAATTTTGTTTTTCTGCAGGAAATCCAAGACAGGATCCGCATCATCGAGCTGTATGCTAAGGACCGGCAGTTTGCAGACTTTGTGCGACAGCATCAAGCGTGAGTTAGCTTCTTTTCACTTTTAGACTTTAATAAAGCGAAGCAGTGGGGTGAGCAAACAAGGCGGATAAAAAGGGGAAGTGGGTTTGTGATACAGGAGGCTGACAAAACAAGAAATAAATAAGGTTTTGTTTGGTAGTCAGAAGCTGGAGGAGGCAAAGACTTGGCCGTTTCCAACCAGTGTGGACACAGATTTATTATTTCTGAACTCCAGCCAGCCTCGTACTCGATACAGTTAGACAGAAACTGTTGATGTTGACCACAAGCCTGGCAGGATCACCACAGTGTGCACCACAACTAAACCTCATACATGTCAAGCTGAGTTCAGTTGTAGTTTTTTCTTTATACGGTAATAACTGCAACAAATTTGCCTAAAATATAAAGTTTGAAGTGTTTGTGGATGTATTTAACTGTGCTGCAGTGTCATGGAGACCCGAAGAGAAAGCTCTTCTGCGCAGACATGAAGCTGTCATGTGGACAACAAGGTATTTTTCTTCATTTGAACATTTATTGGCATAATTACCATCATTTCCAGATTATTGAGTGCACCTGAATATAAGCTGCATCCACTAAATTTGAAATTATTTTTTGTACATATAAAGGCTGCATTTGTATATAAGCTGCAGGTGTCCATGTTGGCATGAGATATTTACACAGAAAGGTTTGTTAAACTTTTAATTCAATATATACCTTAACATGCACAAATACATACAGTACCGTAAAAATCGGTCTATAACACACAGTTTTTTTGCTCATTTGAATGTCCTGCGTGTTATATGCCGAAGCGTGTTATTTATGGATTTTTCCCCATATTTTTAGACCCATTTTTGGCTCTGATATCGCAGTTTTTCATTTTGGAAAAAAAATGGTGCAGTACCACTTTTGTCCGCTAGGGAGCCACTTCCAGACCGTTTCTAGCTCATGTGTCCGAAAAAAGCCTCCTCTGGTCGGACTGACTCTGTCGCTGCCCGCCTCTTGCTCTGGATGTAGCTGCTATAGCTGTGAGGTTAGCTGTATATTTGTAGCAAGATAACTCATAAACCACACCGCGGATTTTCTTGAAACTTACAGAGCTTAATTATTTGGTGGTCATTTACTCACTGTTAGCCACAGAAGATATTTAGAGCTATAAAAAAATCGCTCTTTTAACTGTTAGCACTTAGCTAACATGAACAGATACCTACTGTTTAGATAAACAGCTCTTAAACCACTCAGATATTTTTTAGGCTTACAGAGTGTAATTATATGGGTTTAATTTACAAGCTGTGACCTGTAGAAGACATTTGAGATCAAATTCGATTTATTTATAATTTATTTTAGTAGCGCACGAGACGTGTTTTGGAAGACGTCAAACCGAAACAATTTAAATCTAGCAGATTAGACCATTTCATGAATTGATTAAGGAACCGTTAAGCTCAGGAACCCTTGTGCTAAAATGCCAGCTAAGAAATATATTTTTTCTCGCAAAGAAATAATAGTTTTGACTGTGTTTTCTTGTGAAGTCCTTCGGGGCTCGCTCGCTTCTGTGGCCGCCATTTTAAGCAGGGCAAATGAGGCGCTGACGCGTCGCGTAGCGGTGACGCATAATAGATGCGTGTTATATCCCGAAGTGTGTTATTTACGGATTTTTCCAATTTATTGGCAATAATTGGACAAAGCGTGTTATACACAGGAGCGTGTTATAATCCGACGAATACGGTAAATATTTTTGTTTGAACAGTGCTTGTAACACGGCTGGTAAAAAAATAAAATACAGTAGCCTATCAGGAAAAGTCACTGATCGTTATCTACATTCCTCCGTGCACTAAAACCACTAAAGTCGTCTTCAGTGTCAAGCCCCCAGTATACTTCCACGTACGCGCGTACTGTACGCAGAGTGTTCAGACATCATACTGGAGTATCAGCTGCACAGACATGGAGCGTTTACCTACGGGACAAATTGAGGTCGCTGATTGGTAATTTGCTGACACGCCTACTGAATTGATTGACGGGTTGAGAAAAAAAAAACAAGCACTGGCAGCCGCCGCAGCAGTGTTCTGTGTTTATATGTTGTTAATAAAAAGTTCTAAAAATAAAAAAACAAGGAGCGCTGGTCCTGCAGCCCACACATCAGACCAGCACACCAGGAAATCTCCAGAACCTCCTGCAGCCACTCTGGACCCGAGTTTAATTCACTCGTGACAAATTTGTTAATTCCTCATCCTTTCAGTCATGGAGTCAACGGAGGAGGAATAGAGCACTTGCCTTTTGGCAAAAAAACAAACAAAAGAAAAGGCCAGATCAGGGATGAAGAAGTAGCCTAGCCCTCGCCTTCCTACGTAGCTCCGCTCAATTCTCATTTCCCTTCACTGCTCCGTCTGGGACTTCTCCCATAGACAAGGATTTCGCCGGTAGATTTTTGACCGGACCAATCAGAGAACAGAAGGCGGAGTTTTCGGACCAATCAGAGAACAGAAGGCGGAGTTTTGAACGACGTCGATTTCATGCGCAGTTTGCCCTGCTCAAAATGGCTGCCTGCACGAAGGAATTTACAAGAAAACATGGTAAAAAACTATTATTTCTTTGCTGAGAAAAAATATATTTCTTAGCTGACGTTATAGCAGAAAAGCTCCTGAGCTTAACCGTTCCTAAATCAATTCACGAAATGGTCAAATCTGCTAGATTTAAATTGTTTCGGTTTGACTTTTTCCAGACAGACTCGGGAGCGCTACGAAAATAAATTATAAGAAATCGAATTTTATCTCAAATGTTTAATCCAAGCCAACAGTCAGTTAATTAAAGCCATATAATTACACATTGGTAGCAGAAAATATATCCACTGAGTGGTTTCTGAGCTGTTTATCTGAACAGTTAGCCTGGCCCTCGCCAGGCTAACTGGACTGGACAGGCTAACGTGACGTATGTTGCAGCTCCGCGCAACATACGTCACGGCCAAACGTTAACGATTGGGTAACCTCAGCAGAGGCCACGCCTCCATCAAGAATCGGTTCTCTATAGGAGAAACTCCAGACCCTAGTACGAAGCGAAGTGAAGGACAAGGGTCTGGTTTTAACCAGGCAAATGAAGAAGAGGAATTTAATACCTTTGTGTCACATACAAAACAGTCCGGCGCCGGGCAGTTTACTGTGCGACGCCGCGTTTGCGTAGCGGTCGTAAAAATTGAGCTTTGCGCGTACATGCCCTGCGGGTGTACACTTGTACCTCTGCTTACGTACGTGCGTACCTCTGCGTATGGACGTATGCGGGAGTTTACTGGGGGCTTCAGAATTGAACAGCCTCAGAAAAACGTCATCACACACGGCCTCAGTCTTTCTTTTGTTGTTGCTTTCAATGTCACTTTTGTCTTGAGGCAAATTTGTGATTTGATTTATGATTCACACTTAATTCTAGTGGCTGCAGATATTTTGTTGCGTAAAACAGGGGGTGGATTCCTGTGGTGAAACTCCTGCAGGGAGTGCGAGGGGAGGAGAGAATGGACCTCCACAGTAGACCAACAAAACCGAGTTTTGTTGGTCCACTGTGACCTGATGGATAATTTCATTGGTCAGTAAAAAACAAACAAACAAAAAAAACTTATACTAATACAGGTAGTCTCACTGAGTCATGAGGACCCACCCCACAAGAGAAATGAGTATTGGGCTGCTATGTGAGTGCCCAGGTGTGACAAGGCTAAATATTTTGACCGCATGAAGCTCGTTAGCTCATCAAACAAACAAACAAACAAACAAACAAACAACAAAATCATAAATTACCCGCAGCATTGTTTAAGCCATGGGGTTCAACACGTGTGACAAAATTAGTGGCTTATAGTCCAGAAATTCCGGTACTTGATAAAGACATACCGGTAAATGTTTTTTAGTAAATCCATCACATGACAAGAAAACCATATAACAGGGTGATAAGATTGAATAATTCAAATTTAGAAAATACTCCAAGAGCAACTTTTGGATCATGAAACATTTTAAAACTAAATATAAAGATGAATGCAGAGAATAAATAATTGCATGTTTTTTGCATCAAGTCAGTTTTTATATTAATAAATAAAACAAGTTGCATTCCTGAACAGAATACATATTCCGCACTGCCTTGCAAGTTAAAATTAAAAAAATCTAGTGTGATCTTTTGACATTGTGATGGTAATGACTCTCGGCTACTACCACGCACGCACGCACGCACGCACGCACGCACACACACACACACATAAATGTGAGCATTTACATGATGAAAACGTTGTGTATTAAAAAGTTTGTCAGTACTTTAAAACAGGTGCATTGTAAAAAAAATTTTTTTTTAAATTATGTGGTAATGCTTTACATATAACCACAGAAACAGAGGAGAAATGATCCTTGTGAGTTCTGAATAAACCCTGCACCAGTGAGGTCACAGCTCATAATAGTCAAAAACCTGTTTCCTAGTGATTACTGGTTTTATTAACCATTAGCTCCTGATTCGTTCATCTTTGGTTTCCTTGGTAACTACCCATTAGTTCCTGATTAGTTCCTCTTTGTTTACAAGGTAACTAACCAGTAGTCCCCAAATAAGGCCTGGCTGTGTGTTCCCCAGTAAGTACTGGTTAACTAACCATTAGCTCCTGATTCTTTCTATTTGGTTTCCATGGTAACTACCCATTAGTTCCTGATTACCGTAGTTCTTCTTTTTCCAGGTAACTAACCAGTAGTCCCCTTATAAGGCTTGGCTGTGTGTTCCCCAGTAAGTACTGGTTAACTACTTATTAGCTCCTGATTCGTTGCTGAGGCGTTCCCCAGTAGTTAATCACATTTTGTGTACCTTATTGTAAAGTGTTACCAAATATTACCAAATAATTGTTTCTACAATGTTTTTTTTTTTTTTTGCTTTGTTTTGTTTTGTTTTTTTTGAATGTCCAGAGGACCAGACTTAGCTTTTTTAGATTTTTCTACCTGGATTATTGAGCATGCATCAGTGTGTTACCAAATATGTTTCTGCAAACATATTAGTTTTTACAGTTCTGATCATCTGAAATGGGTTCTGTGGAACGATTACAAAAATTAATGTGTTACCTGTTGTAGATAGCTCTTTGAGCATTGGATTGAAGTGATGGGAAGCAAGATCCAAGACCAGTGCTCTTAAAAGGAAAACTTAAAAACAATTTAGACTCAACATTTCATAAAAGTTTATGTAAAAGTCTTTTTTTTTTATGATCGTTTATACAGCCATCAACTTTAATTATACAAATATTCTGTCAAAAAACATTAAATATTGCTTCTTGAACTGCCTCTGGCTGTATAGGAAGTGCTAAAGCTAGCTGCTGCTGCTATTTGCCCATGCTGATAATCCTATTTTCTTAATAACCGTGTAATGCAACATTGGCATTGAAATAAACATGATTATATAGTAAAGTTCGTTCAAAGAGCAAATCTAAAACAAGTAAAACATTTTTTGTTCTCAGCCTTTCGACAGCACTCCATTGAAAAATATCTGCATCATCCCTTTAAGATGGTGGGATGCGGTGTTATCCAAGTTGAAACATCTTACTAATGCAATATGTTCCTTCTGTTTCACAGGAACACCCTTCCCTGATTAAAAAAAGCTCCCTGTCAGGACCTGTTCACCACACTCCGTCCTCAGAGCCTGCATTGTGTTGTTGGACCTTCTTCCAGCACTTTTAGAGCCCGGACAGTAACAATGCAGCTGCTCCGGTCCGCCTGCGCAGCAGCGTTTATCCACCTTCCATTGTGCCTTTTCTCGACTGATTGAGCTTATCTTGACATTATGGTCTGTGTCTGCTCACGTTTGCTGCTGACCTGCTGGACTCCATTCTGTAGGCCCACGTTCTGTTACTTGAAGTTCTGTCAGAAACACAAATACCAAACCAAGATTGTTTTATGTATTATTGCTTCATGTTGTAAATGCCTTCTCGTGAAAGGGAAGAACATCAACTATAAATTTATATTTTAGTTAAAGCGATGATTCTTAGACATTGTTAGATGTGTCTGTTTCCTCTTTTTAGCGTTTATCAGACAGGGATAAAAGGAGCTGTTTGTTTTTAGTCACGGTGCTATTTCAATTTAAATGCTCCTTAAAATGTACTTTTCATTTCAAAGCAGGACCAGTGGACAAACTTTACAGAAAAATAAAACAGTTTGGGGAATTATTTGA
Source organism: Garcialebias charrua (assembly GCA_038048925.1). NCBI lineage: Eukaryota > Metazoa > Chordata > Actinopteri > Cyprinodontiformes > Rivulidae > Garcialebias > Garcialebias charrua. The sequence goes on from JBBPBX010030516.1 coordinate 22,273, forward strand.
GAGGCTAAACAGCTGTTTCATCACTCACTCACTGATGCGTGTTGGCCTGCTGTGTAGCTGGGCCGCACCACATCAAACACACAAACGCACACACAAAGCTCCTGTGGGTGTTGAAATGAAAGGATGAATTTTCACTGACTCGTTCCAGTGGAGTATAGCAGCTATAGCTGCAGTCTGGACTGTGTCAGAATGTCATTATTTATTCTGGAATTCACCAAGTTCTGGTAAGAGTTGCAACATGTTCATCCTCAAGCTGAGGTAGAATGGAGTTTTTGCCATTTTACCTATTTTCACTATGTTTATGTGTAGTGTCTGCAAAGTAACAAGCACTAAGCAGTTAGAACATGTGTGAAGGTCTGCACAGATAACAGTTAGCAGCTCAGATCGATAAAGCAAATTAATACTTCCACATAGAAAGTTTCCATAATACAAGTTAATTATCCAAAACATTGAAGAAACAAAGCTGATGTCTGTGGAGACGATGCTTCATTTATTGTGCCACATTGAAAATAGACATGTTGCATGAAAATATTAAACGCTTGTGCTTATCATCATTTATTAAAATACTTTCTGTGATTTGCAGCTGGAGGTTTGGGCTTTTCAACCAAATACACAAATATGTTACACCTCCTCCCTTTCCAACACATTTAAATAGATCTTTAAGATCATTTGAAAGTGGGATTAAGCGGAGACTTGACGAGCAGTCAGCGATTTACCTGCCGTGGACAGATCCATCTTGATTAATATCATCCTAAAGCAACTCCTTTTGAAAATAAAGCAGCTGCAGCAGCTTTTTTCCTTTTGCAAAAGAACAGACTTCCATGTAAATAACGATAAAGCAAAACTGATGATAAATGGTTTATAGCAGTGGTTTCCAACCCTGGTCCTTGAGGAATGCCTTCCTGCGTGTTTTCCTTGTTTCCCTGCTCCAATACACCTGATTTGAGTGAATAGGTGATTAACAGGCTTCTGCAGAACTTAAGGAAGTAATTAAATCACTGAATCAGGCATGTTGGAGGAGGGAACAACTGAAACATGCAGGATGGCATCCCTCAGGGACCAGTGTTGGGAACCACTGGTTCATAGAATGGCATTCACATGAAAAGTCAAGTTTTGAGATGAGTTTGTTTTAAGACGTTCAAAGAGCTATTTACATGTAATATCTTAAAAAAATGTTGGCAAAAATATAGAAGTATTTGCTTTTATTTGGTTTACACCTTAATTTTAGACAAAACTTTTTACGTGACCAGTTGTATTGCTGCTGTATGCACAGAAGTATTTATTAACATAAAAGTAGCGTTTCACTTTATGAAAATACTGTTTTGTTCCAGCTGCTTTTCTTTTTATCGTTTTCTGAGATCTGCATGAAAGAGGAGCGAATGCATCAGGAGAAGCAAGAGTTGATGCTCGGGGAAAAGAGGCTGATCCCATCAGATCCAGCAATAAATGAAAACTTATTTCAGTGGAAAAATGCTGTGAGGCGTGCAGCGCACAGATAAGATCTTAGAGTATTCTCACAGATGTCTCACATCCTGCGAGCGGCCCAACGGGAAATCCAGAAAAGGCGAGCTGATAAACAACACATGCTGCCTGAAACGACAATCTCGATCTGTCTGCATCAAGGAAAGAGCTTACAAAACACAAATTCTTAGAAAAAGATGTGTCCCATGACCACTTATCTGGTAGTTATCTTGCATTTAAACCTGATACCTTCAGACAAATTCCAGGGTTTCCTTTGTGTATCCACACACGGTCCTTTCTGGATTATTTAAACTTGATCCCTCGTGTCTGTTCAGTGGCCTCTTGCAGCTGTGATAGATTATATTATGTACTCATTTGTTGTCAGCCAGTCGGTTCTGTTGTGAGGTCGCTGACACACACACATCTCATTGTAGTTTCTTGGACTTTTCATTTCGACATCTTTAAGTAAAAATAAGACTGATGGAGCAGACCCTTTTGCAATCTGTCTTCAGTTTCATTTGTACACGTGCACTTAATCCAGTTACAGTCATGTCCATAACATCACTGATGTCATGAATAGTTGCACCATAGGGTAGAAATCTTGACTCAGAAGTGTTTCTGCGTGAACATCTTTTATACTGATTACTGTCACCGTGTCAACAGTGTTGTCATTTTCTGCAGATGTGTAAAATAAAACTAATGCGCATAAGAATAAAAGGTTTTGTGATCATTACTGAGACTTGTTAAGGGATTATTATGAGTTATGTACAGTTTTTAAAATAATTAAAAAACAAACTCCATGCACATCAAAATAATTAAAGATGTGCATTAACTCTGACTGGGGCAATTTTGTACAAGCAGTCACTTGTTTGAGGTTTAATGAATAATTGTATTAATTAACCTAATACACTTAAAGCAATAGTTCAGATTTATTGAAGTTATGTTTGGGGAAAGGTTATTAACGCTCAATATCTTACCTGTTGTAGATGGCTCTTTAAACGGCCTCCATTTGGAGAAAAATTTTAATCTGATTGGACGATGAGCTAACGACTAGTCCAGGTAGTGCCATAAGTGAAGTGGATTAACATCATCTTGGAAGAACAAAATCCCATTGAAAATGTTTTATGTGAAATGGAAGGTTGTATAAAGAGTAATTACACGTTTGAAAAAACTGAAGTTTCAAGACCAGAGTTGTTTTAAGGATCGCAGTAATCCACTCTATTCTTGGCCCTGCTTGAACTAGCTGTTCGATTGTCAATCTGATCGGAATTAAACTTTATGTCCAAAATGAGTTGGTTCAAAAAGCTATGTACAACAGGTAAGATGCTTATTTTTTTACAAATATTTCCATGGGACCTTCCAAATCTCTAAGATATTGCTTTAATAAACAAATTAGACACAGTTTTTTTAAAACTGTAACTGAATCATTTAGTAGACTTCTTTCACTTCAGACCTTTAGATTTAGGAGTCCGTTCATCCGGTGTGCTAATAAGGGCTGCATACCATTTCTGCATCTGTGCCTGCTGGTTGTAATTCAAAATGCTAATGAGCAGAACTAAGAGGAATGCAGCCCTCATTAATGCACTTGCCCCTTCCCTGTTTTATACGTCAAAATGTTAAAAGTGAATCAGGCCTGCTGGATCTAAAGTTTATTTGCCATTCTTCTTGCTTCATTTACAGCCAAAGTTTTACTTTCTCCCAAAGAACGTGGTGAGAGTCTTTGGTCTTTCTCTTGTACTCATCCCGTTTCTGGGTGCTCAGCTGCTCTCCGGATAATCCAAAAATGAGATTAACCTCAGAGCATGGATTATAGGTTCACCTGCAGCCACGGCAGCTTCTAAAAAAGCGCTTCTCAGTAATCAGCCCTTGTGACGAGCACGTACAGTAAAAACTCGTGGGCCAGGATTCGTAATTTATTGCCTTTGCACAAGCACCAGACATTGTGTAAACACACCCGTGACCTGTGAAAACAATCTGAGTGTAAACAGTACGTCCTTCCACTGCCTGAAGGAAATATTGGATCCAGCTGCTGCTCCTCGTGCCTCCATGCTGGCGTTAGCTGCAGCTGGAAGCATTATGGCTTTTTTTTGTTCTGTCCATCTTTTTAAAGAGCATTTAAAGACACTTTTTGTTTAAAAGCTGCATCAAGACCCCAAAAAGCAAAAACAAATTTGGAACTAAAATAGTAAAAAAAATTAAAAAATATATATTTTATTTTAATTTTAAAAAAAGACCACCCCCAGTATTTGAGACAATGATGACTTGTTTTTAACAGAACTGTTGAACTTCGTATTTCAGGAGCATTTGTTCAGTTGATAGAGCTGTTGTCTCTCAGCGAGAAGGTCGCTGGTTCAAATCCTGGCCCGGGACCTTTAAAGGTGGAGGTTGCATGTTCTCTCCATGCATGCATGGATTTTCTCCAGGTACTCTTATACCATACCATACCGTACCGTACCATACCATACCACTTTATTTATAGAACACTGAAAACAGCAACAAGGCCAACCAAAGTGCTGTACAGTAGAAACAAACAAGCACAGCAGACAGGAAAACATAAAATAAAAATATAGATGTAAATAGCAGCCGATAATACCTACATAGCCAACACTGTATAATACAGACAGGATCAAAATAAATACCACCGTGTTAAAGGCAAGAGAGTAGAAGTGGGTTTTCAAGTGAGACTTAAAGACTGTGAGTGTGGGAGCCTGCCTGACACTCAGTGGCAACTCATTCCACAGTCTTGGACCTGCAACAGAGAAAGCCCTGTCACCTCTGAGCTTACGACGGGTTTCTGGAACTGAAAGAAGCATCTGGTCTGCTGACCTCAGAGAGCACGGTGGTACATACGGCTGCAGAAGATCAGTGAGATAAGATAGAGCGGAACTGTTCAGTGATTTAAAAACATACATGAGTATTTTAAACTGGATCCAAAGGTGAATGGGTAGCCAGTGCAGGGAGGCCAAAACTGGAGTAATGTAATCTATGGCCGGTACCAGTTAAAAATTGGGCTGCAGCATTTTGGACAAGCTGTAGCCGTGCAATGGAGGACTGACTGATTCCAAACAGAAGTGAATTGCAGTAATTGAGCCTGGATGTTATGAATGCATGGATCACTGTCTCAAGATTATTTCAGGACAACATGGGCTTCAGCTTAGACAGCCGCCTCAGCTGAAAAAAATAACAAAAACAGGATTTAACAATTGTTTACGTGACTGTTAAGTTTCAAGGAATGGTCCATTATCACTCCCAAATTGGTGACTCTTTGTTTCTCTAACGGAGCTAGAGAGAAAAGGTCAATGCAGTGTTTCATGAGCGTGCCATTGAGATGGAACAACAGGACTTCAGACTTCTTCTCGTTGAAAACTTAAGAAGTTTAAAGCCATCCAGTCCTGGATGTCAGCCAGGCAGTCAAAAAGAGGTTGAATAGAGCATGAGCCTCTGTGCCTCAGGGGAAAGTAAATTTGACAGTCATTGTAATAAAAATTAAAGGGTATGTTGTGATTGTGGAAAATAGCACATAGTGGCAGCAAGTATATAGAAAAGAGAAGGAGACCAAGGATGGACCCCTGTGGTACCCCACCACTGAAGCGCTGCCGATGCTGAACTGAAATCTTTGATATTGACAAAAAAGGTTCGGTCAGAGAGCTAGGACCTAAACCGTTTGAGGGCTGACCTGTGATGCCCACCCACTGCTCCAGCCTAGAAATGAGGATGTTGTGGTCGATGGCGTCAAAAGCAGATGTAAGGTCCAATAGGACAGGCAACACAGAATCACCTGCGTCTGTGGCTATGAAAATGTCATTAAAAACCTTCAGTAGAGCAGTTTCAGTGCTGGAGAGATTTTAAGCCAGATTGGAATAACTCTAGGATGGCGTGATCCTCCAAGAAACATTTCAACTGAGACCTAACTATTTTTTCCAGTAGTTTAGAGGTGAATGGGAGTCTGGAGACAGGCCTGAAGTTGGACATGACTGAGGGGTCAAGGTTTTTTCTTTTTTTCAGGAGAGGCTGGACATCAGCATGTTTAAAAGTTTTTGGCACCACACCTGAGGATAAACTGCTATTCACAATAGCAAGAATAGAAGGACGCAGGGTAGGAGACAACATCAAAGGGGGAACCAGATGGTTTCATGCTGCACATTACCTGCTCCAGAGAAGACAAAAGAGATTGGCTCAAAGTGGTCAAATACGTCCGCACATTGAGATGGGATGGACTGATGATGAGCTGGTGGAAAAATGAGTGATCGGGTGTTCGCTTCTTTTTCTAAGAAGAAATGGAGGAAGTTCTGCTCCTATTTCCTCCCACAGCCCAAAAACATGCACGTTAGGCTGATTGGTAACTCTAAATTGTCTCTAGGTGTGAGTGAGAGAGAGAGTGAATGGCTGTTTGTCTCTATGTGTCCCTGTGATGGACTGGAGACCTGTCCTGGGTGTCTCCCACCTCTCAAACAGTGATGTCGGGAAATCAGCACCAGTGTCCCTTGTGACCTGAAAGTTATGCACCATAACTCATGTTCCCTGAAGGAAGGGAACGAGGTGCAACATAATTGCTATGGGAAATTGCGCCCCCGTGCCATTACCTGAAGGAATACACTCACGCCTTTACGGCAGGGGCGTCAGCGTCACGCCAGAGTCCCCTCCCTCTAGACGCGGACGCCCATCCTACTTCCTCTAAAATGCACTTCACCGAGCTTTCAGCATTGAAAGGGCCAGGTATGTTGCACCTCATTCCCTTCCTTCAGGGAACATGAGTTATGGTGCATAACTTTCAGTTCCCTCATCAGTCATGTCACCCGGTGCAACATAATAATAATAATAATAATGAATTCAATTTATACCGCACTTTTCATTAAAGTGAGACTAAACCCAGGTTGAGACGGTAACTCCTTCCAAAATCTCCCTGAAAATGGGCGTGTCGAGAGACAAGGAAGGGTGGAGGTAGAGTTGTGCTTTTGTTCACGCCTCCACCTGCAACAACCTAAAACAAATTAAACCTCTAGCCAACAACATACACCAAGCAACAACAAAGAATAAACATGTAGATGTATTTATCCATTCCACCCATTCCATCCAAAACCAAAGGCCTAAAAAAATGAAAATGAAAATAAAAATAAAACCGCTTGTCAGGAGTGAAATGCAGCACTTCCATATAAGGTATGCACTTCTCATCTCTGCAGGGGATTGGCTCTGCTTGAACCACCTGTGTGACATCACACATGAGCAGACATGTCACACATGAGCGTTTGCACAAATAAGAAAATTAAGGTGTAATCCACCAGTTCAACCCATAGAACTACCGTAAACACATTTTTAGACCAAATATTGCCAAATATTGCCAATTTACACAGATATGCACAATTATGTGAGAATAAACACAGCCATAGTGCTAGATAACATTTTAAACACATTCTAGGGAGTTTATCAGCTAAAAAAAGTTAATTTTGGGTTTAGTCGCACTTTAATAAAAATCTCAAAGTGCTACAACAAATAAAACAAGTGATAAAATCAAGTAAAATCAATAATAATATCAACTAACATTAAAGACAGAATCATGTGGAGAAAGAGTAGGCCTGCTTAAAAAATAAATAAACAAGTAAATAAAACAAGTGATAAAATCAAGTAAAATCAATAATAATATCAACTAAGATCAAGATAAAATCATATGGAGGCAGAATAGGCTTGCTTAAAAAGAAAAGTCTTTAAGCCGTTTTTGAAGTCAACCAGTGACTGTGGAGCTCTCATGTAGTCAGGGAGGGAGTTCCATAGGCGGGGGGCAGCCACACAGAATGCCCGGTCTCCCATGGTCCTTAATTTGGTTCGTGGAATGTGAAGTAGATTACTGTTCTGTGATCGTAGAGACCGGGTGGATGAATATGGTGCAAGAATGTCCTTTAGATAGTCAGGTGAAGTTCCGTGTAAGCATTGGTGTGTAATGAGAGCAGTTTTGTACTGAATTCTGTAGGTGACAGGAAGCCAATGGAGGTTATGGAGAATGGGTGTAATATGTTCAAATTTACGAGCTCTCAATAAAATCCTTGCTGCACTGTTTTGAATATATTGAAGCTTCTGAAGATTTTTGCCAGGGATTCCAATAAACAGGGAGTTGCAGTAGTCGAGCCTGGAGGAGACAAAGGCATGGACGAGTTTCTCAGCATCAGAAAAAGTTAGGGATGGGCGAAGTCTGGAGATGTTTCGAAGATGGAAGAAGCAGGTTTTAAACAGATGCTTAATGTGAATTTCAAATGTAAGATGAGAGTCCATTTTTATTCCAAGATTTGTAACAGAGGTGGAGAGGGGGATGTCTTGACCAGAGAAGGAGATTGTTGTTAAAGTTGATGTTTGTATCTGGTGAGGGGGGCCAATCAGTATGGCCTCAGTCTTAGAGCTGTTTATTTGAAGAAAGTTCTGATTCATCCATGCCCTTATTTCCTCCAGGCAGGTAGAGAGGGCAGTGAGTGAAGATGAAGATGGGGATGATGAGGATGCTCCAGTCCTGATGTACATAATTGCTATGGGAACGTAATTCAGTCACGCCCTTGAAATGCTCAGTAAAATGCATGTGAGAACATCTGCCTTAATCCAGAAGGCATTTCACAGCCGCTCTCTACAAGGCATGTAGAGAGCACAGCCTGAGAAGAAAAATGCCACATGTAGAAACATCAGCCTGATGTTACCACTGGACACATAGATGAAACACCAGCTAGAGACAGCATAAGCGTGCTCCGCTGGTGTGATTACTCATCATCTCCTTTTTTCGCTGGAAATCTTGAGAAGCAGGAGGAAAAGAGCAAGGGACCCTTTACGCCACTGGTTATCAGATGGCAATGTGGAGGTAAAGAACCCAGTTCAAGCACAGGGTAAACTTCCAGGTCCCCAGGGGAAAAAATTTCATGTATACAAGGGGCACACACGAGTCCCTCATCTGCTTCTTGAACAGACAATTCACTAGGACTGTCAAAGAGGCCCATCCTGATGTTGGAGAACTGTCAGAGGAGAGGGGAACCCTTCCACTGAACATCTCCCAAGTAAACATAAACACCAAGGGTCTCCCTTATGTATGCTGTTGTTGTTGTTGGAAAAGAAGACGATCAAGCCTTAGGCCCTCAGCCAGTTCCCTTCAGTGGCCAGGTTGAAAGCTGCCACAGCTCCGGACGTGGGTGTAGAAGCTGCCCACGTGCCTGAGTCAGCAGGTCTCTGTAAGAAGGCAACTGCCATGGTATCCCTGACAACATTGAGATCAGTTCCGGGAACCACGGTTTCTGTGGCCACCTGGGGGCTATCAGTATCAGGGAGAGGGCTCCCTTACGTATACGTTCCAGTGTCACCTGAATCAGAGGGACAGGTGGAAAAGCATAATACAGCACCCCTGCTGGCCAATCATGGGCCAAAGCATCCATTCCCAACGGTGCGTCTGTTTCCCTCATAGAGAAGTAGAGGTCACATTGTGAGCTGGCTCTGCATGGGAACAAGTCCACTGAGGCTCTCCCAAACCGTGACCAGACCTGATCCACGACTCGTGGGTTCAGTCTTCATTCTGATTCCAAAAGAGGCCCTCTTGAGAGGGTATCCGCTCCATAATTCAGTTCACCCGGAACATGAGTCGCCCTGAGCGACAACAATCTTGGAGCGTACCATGTGAGCATCCTCTGTGTCAGGCTGAGGAGAGCTTGGAATCTCGTTCCCCCTTCCCAGTTAATGAAGGACACTGTGGTTTTGTTATCTGATTTCACCAGAACGTGCTGTCCCGCAATCAGACCTTTACCAAAGAAGTATTTTACTGACAGGAATATGGCCAACAATTCCAGGAAGTTGATGTACAATCTTGCTTTCTGCTCTTTCCAGAGGCCCCGTGCATTCTGATTTCTGCAGACTGCCCCCCATCCTGTTTTCGAGGCGTCCGTCGTGATGACCACACGGGATGACAACCCTACCTGACGGGACCCCTTCCGTGAACACAGACAGGTCCCTCCAAGGTTCCAGGGCTCTCAGGCACTGAATTGATTCTAAACTTTCCTGCTCGCCCAGACGGGGCAGGTCGTGTTTGTTGGTTTAGCCATATTTGCCGGGCCCACATCTTCAGCAATGCGTGTGGCACACAGGGTATGGCTTCCGCCAAGAGGCCTAAAAGGCGTTGGCACGTTTTCAGGGGGACCCGCTGATTCAGTTTAAACTTTGCCAGGCAACAGCGAATCGAGGAAACACGTTCCTCTGGGAGCCATGCTCTCTACTGGATGGTGTTGACCTGCACTCCCAGAAATACGGTAATCCGTGATGGGGTCAGGTCACTCTTTTGTAGGTTTATGACAAAACCGAGAGACTCCAGGTGAGAGACCACCCTGCAGGAGTGTGACTGGGCTTGTATTCTGCTTCCGGCCAGAACCAGGAGGTCATCCAGGTAGTTCATAATCCTGACTCCTTGATTCCTAAGAGGGGTCAGGACTGCGTTCAGACATTTAGTAAATGTACGAGGTGCAGTCTTCAAACCGAAGAGTAAGGCTTTACATTCATAAGCCTTCCCTTCGAAGGCAATACGGAGGAATTTCCTGTGCCTCCTCCACACGCCCACATGGAAATAGGCATCTTTCAAATCCAGTGTACATGCGTAGTCTCCAGGTCGCACGGACTGGGGGACCTGCCGGAGTGTGAACATCTTGAACTTGAAAGTTCTTATTTTCTTGTTCAGAGTCCTGAGATCCAGGACCGGCCTTGGGGATTGATCTCTTTTGGGTACTAGGAAGAGCTTGCTGCAATGACCAGAGCATAGTTTGTGTTTTGGAACAATACTTATTACTCCTTTCTGTAGCATTGTTGACACTTCCTCCCTCAGCACGTGCGCGTGTGCTGGGTTAATGTCCGATCACAGCACCCCCACGAGGGGGGGGGGGTCCTTTGATGAACTGCAGCTTGAGCCCACGACGCACCGTCGTCATGACCCATTCGTTTGGCAGACACGCCCTCCAGGCCTGCGCATGCGCCATGTTCCTGGAAGGGATGTCTAGCTGCTGCTTATCATGTTTGAGTGCGGGAGGGGTGGCCTTTGACCCCTCTCGCGTACTCTGTAGCAGGCCGGTCTGCCCAACAGAAGACATCGCGAGATCTGACTGTCTCAGGCAGAACTCGTGTGTCCTACTGCGGTTCATAGTCTGACCTAGTAGTTTGTGTTTCACAAAAGTGGGGCTCGAGTCAAGAACCAGGGCAGTCTGTGCTTTGGTACAGTTCTTGTATATGCATGAAACAGTGTTTGTTTTTTATTACACATACAGTAGACGAGTTATGTTTAGTGCGCACACACATACCACCAGCTCCTTGTAGTGTTTTACAAGTGAAGTCTGGGCTCAAAAAGGTCAGGTTCCCGTACCGCATGGGAGGGCAAACCTGAAGCCCTGTTCCCATTTTTGGACCAGGATGTATTCAGTAGTCTGAGACATTATTGTCGTGTGTGGATGGCAATACACAAGGGTCTGAGTGTTCTTGTGTGTTTAAACGTTCCGAACCAGCTAGTCTGTACTCCTCTAACACAGGTACTGGTAGTAAAAGTTCGGCATTTTCTCTCCCTCTGTGAGTGAGAATGCCTGTAATGGTGCAAGGGCATCTCAGACTTTCCTTTTCTTTTTGTTGGTGGCGCCTTGGAGCTCCTGCAGCTTTTCTGCCTGGTGGGCCTGCAGTACCGAGGCCACTCGTCCTTGTCCACACCACCAGGGTCCCTCGGGTCCTGACATGGTTAACGTCAGAGAGTCATCCATAGCCTCCTGGGTGGATAAGCTCTCAGCATCACAATGTTCTCATCGTGGGCATAGGAAAACTACCAGGTAGCGCAGCTGACAGGTAGCTGAAATTCCTCCTCCTGGACTGTGCTGGACAGAGAGCCTCCTTGTTAGCCGGGGCTAAACGTGGAGGCACTCGTGAGCCCGCTAGCGGTGCTAAGACGGGCCCTCAAGCAGTACAGTATCGGTTAAAAACACTTAGTTATGCGATTAATTCTACCGTCGATTTGGCCGCACAGGATAGCTAAACAGGCAAAATATGAGAAGGTTAGCTAGCAAGCTAGACCAAGCATTTTCACATACCTCACAATGGAGTCCTTCGTTGTCCGCTCGTAGCCGCACTAATCGTGTTAGCAATGCTGATCTTCCGCCCCGTGTTGTCATGGGTGCTCCTGGTTAGCCATGCTAACCGTGGGAGCTAGCCAGTTATCAGCGGGGTTACTCGATTTCCACTCTCCTTTCTCCGGGGTCATCCGCGAGAAAAACTTTGAGTGTCTTCGTGTGTAGCATCCCTGAGCAGACCGGACAGGCCTCGTGGGTGTCCGCTGCTGAAAAGGGGGTAGCCAGATCCGCTGAAGCAGGAACGGGAGCCGGAGCTCACGGCCTGCCAGAGTTCCTCGTCCGAGGACGTCCTCTCGCTGAGCTGCTCGTGGCTGCTGGCCTGTTAGCTTTGTTAGCTTAGCAGGTAGCGTGCCTTGCAGTTAGCGTTCGCAAACCGAGCAGCAGAAAAGCAGAAGAGAAAAGGCACTGGAGCTGGGGCTCGCTGGCCTGCTGGTCTTCTTTGAGTTTTGGGTTTTCGCATTACCTTCTCAGGAGCCATGGCTGAGAAGAGTCATGGTACATCCAGACCGAACGCGATTTCAACGGCAAAAAAGCTCAACACGCACGCAAGTGGACGCACTTTGTGTCCAGACCAAAAAGCCAGAAGCGAAACTACCCAGAAAACTGCTGCGCAGGGTTGCCAGATAAAAATTAATTAATCATCTAGTACTGTTGCTTATTTTTTATTTTTTTTAACCCAAACTGTCATATTTGCTGCGTGAGGGTCTGATAAGATTAATAATGTGTTGAGTTTAGTGAACATTTGCACTGAAAAGGGGTAAAAATAAATAAATAAAAATAATAAAATTCATGTTTATCTGGCAACCCTGCTGCTGCGGGGTGTGGGGGAGGAGCTTACCGGTGTACCGAGTCGTCACTGCACTCCGCGAGGTGAGGAGCTCTTTATTTCTGTCTCTGTGGAGCAGACTTGACTGGTTGTGAAGGAATTGTCGCGAACACACAGCTACAATGAGTTTCTCTTCCATATTCCATGACTCCGCGGGTTTTTTCTGTGTTCCACAAACAATACGTCACATGCGCAATGGTTTCCGCGTCACTGGTTTCCGCGTCACATAGGGACTCTCCCCCTGACCCCCTCTCTTCTCCCCCGACTCTCCCTGATTGGTTGACACACCAACCAATCGGGTAGAGTTTGAGCGGCGTTTGAAAGTTGAACGGCGAAATCTTCAGCATGTTGGAGGCGTGCTTTGGAGGCTGACGCGGGTTCACGTGCACGGAAATCGTTCTCCAGCACGCTCAACACGCACGCGACGTGACGCAAGACGCCAGGAGGCTGCTGGAGGTGCGT
>JBBPBX010030517.1:0-13152 GCA_038048925.1 Garcialebias charrua
TATTTTGTGTATTAAAATGAATTAATATTGTCAAGATAGCACACAGACATAACATAAAAATTTTAAATACCTATACAGTATGTGGTCTCCTTTAAGAGAATAGGCGTACGCTTTCTGATGTTCTTTATATGCCTGCTTATGTACAGAGAGACCAGATGATTTTACACGTCTCTCAATAGCACGGCCAGTTGCCTTCATCTTGCGTAGCTCACCAGTGTACCAGTCAAAGTCAAAGTCAAAGTCAACTTTATTGTCAGAACTGCAATATGTACAGGACATACACAGGACCGAAATTGTGTTTCTCTCAGTCCCTCGGTGCAACAGTAACCATCTAAACACTAAACACTAAAACATTTAATAAACATAAGCATAAAATAGTAAAAGTGTAACACTGTCCTGAGTTTTTTCATAATAGTATAAAAGTATGAAAATTTACACCAACACTAAAACACCAAACACCCAATGAACATAAGCATAAAATGAAATAATAAAAGTGTAATACTGTCCTGAGTTTTTGCATAGTAGTATAAAAAGTATAAAAAGTATATCTATAAAATAAACTGAAGGTTCTAGCATTGACATTTGCAAAGAGTGGCACAGCAGCATATAAGTTAATGTACACAGTATATGTATGAGGTATTTGATGTTGGTATAGAGGCAAAGTGGCATATGCAGTGAGGCACATAAGGCACATTTGGCATCCTTAGATAAGGCTAGTCAGAGAATACTGTATATGTATCAGCAGTAGTGTAGATAAAAGTAGTGTAAATGTAAACAGTAGTAATAAATGTAAAGCAGTAGTAATAAATGTAAACCGTATTAATAAATGTAAACAGTGAATGTAAACAGTAGTATGACTATAGGCAGTAATGTAATACAAACATTAGTGCAAATATGAGAAGTAGTGCAAACTGAATGAGCACATGACCGAGAGTTTAGTGAATAACCCGTTTGATGACACAGAGTCCAGTGTTAAAAACTTTGTGTTGAGTGGTAATGTGTGAGAAAGTTTTTTGTGTTAAGTCAAGTCAAGTCAAGTCAATTTTATTTCTATAGCACAGCTTAAAACAGATAAACTGTTATCAAGGTGCTTCACACACACAGCATAAAAGTTTAAAAATGTACAGAAACAGTAACACACACCAATAGTAACAATTATGATATTAACAGTAGTAAAAGTACATAAAAATGTATAAGAACAAAAAAAAAAAAAAAAAAAAAACAGTAAAAAAAATATATATATACACTACGACAGCTCACACAGTATGAAACACCAGAGAGAACAGATGGGTTTTTAACAGGGATTTGAACATGAGAAGGGAGGAGGCCTGTCTAATGTTGGGGGGGAGGTTGTTCCAGAGTTTGGGGGCGGTGACTGAAAACGCTCGATCACCACGGAGCTTCAGACGTGTTTTTGGGACCGCCAAGAGCATCTGATCAGATGATCTCAGGGCCCGCGATGGAACATATGGTTCCAGCAGCTCGGAGAGGTAGAGGGGAGCGAGGCCATTTAGGCATTTGTAGGTCAACAACAGGATTTTAAAGTCGACTCGAGTTCGCACGGGAAGCCAGTGCAGGGAGGAGAGAACAGGTGTGATGTGCTCATACCTACGTGTACCGGTTAAAAGCCGAGCTGCTGCATTTTGCACGAGCTGAAGGCGTGTAAAGGAGGCCTGGCTGATCCCAGCATACAGTGCATTACAATAATCCAGGCGGGTTGTGATGAACGCATGGATTAGGGTCTCAAGATCAGATCTGGACAGCACCGGCTTTAGCTTAGCTACCTGCCGCAGTTGGAAGAAGCTCTTCTGGAGAACGGAGCTGATTTGTTTATCGAACTTAAGGTCTGAGTCGAAAACCATCCCAAGATTTTTTACAGAGTGTTTGAGATAGGGCTGGAGGGAGTCCAAGTTTATGTGATCAGAGGCGGCAGCTGAGCTAGGGCTGAAGATGATGACTTCAGTCTTCTGGTCATTAAAACTTAGGAAGTTTGAAGCCATCCAAGTCTTAATGTCGTCCAGACACTTTAGGAGAGAGTGGAGGGAGCCTGTATTTGCTGGTTTCAGTGGCAGATATATCTGGCAATCATCTGCGTAACAGTGGAACGAAATTCCATGTTTTCTTAGGATGGTCCCCAGTGGGAGCATGTAGAGCGTGAAAAGAAGTGGACCGAGAATAGAGCCTTGTGGGACCCCGCAGGAAAGAGACATTGAAGGGGATACACTGTTCCCGACCTTAACACAGAAACTTCTGTCAGCGAGGTATGAGCGGAACCAGTCTAATGCAGCACCTGTGATCCCGACCCAGTGTTCGAGCCGAGATAAGAGGATACCGTGGTCGACGGTATCAAAAGCAGCGGTAAGGTCAAGGAGTACAAGTACCACAAACTGACCAGAGTCATTTGATACAAGAATATCATTGAAAACCCTGACCAAAGCTGTTTCCGTGCTGTTAAGGCAGTTCAAATGGGAGAGGAGGCAGAGCATGCAGAGTGTTTAGCATTCTGACTGCCTGATGAACAGAGCTGTCTCTCAGTCTACTGGTACGAGCCTGGAGACTCCTCAGTCTCCTCCCTGATGGCAGCAGTCTAAAGCGGCTGTGTAGTGGGTGTGTGGGATCACCTGCCATGCAGTGGG
Organism: Garcialebias charrua; assembly: GCA_038048925.1. Lineage (NCBI taxonomy): Eukaryota > Metazoa > Chordata > Actinopteri > Cyprinodontiformes > Rivulidae > Garcialebias > Garcialebias charrua. The sequence goes on from JBBPBX010030517.1 coordinate 2,637, forward strand.
CTTTCCGAGTGAGGCGTTTGCTGTGTAAGTCCTGCAGTGAGGGCAAGGAGGTGCCGACGATCTTCTCAGCTGCTCTCACGATGCGCTGGAGGCTCTTGCGGCATGATGCAGTACATGCACCAAACCACACCGTGATGCAGCTGGTCAGGACACTTTCTATGGCACCCCTGTAGAAGGTGCACATGATGGGGGTTGAAGCTCCAGCCCTTTTCAGCTTGCGGAGAAAGTAGAGGCGCTGGTGAGCCTTCTTGGCCAGTGCTGCAGTGTTCCTGCTCCAGGACAGGTCCTTCGAGACGTGCACTCCCAGGAACTTGGTGCTGTCCACTCTCTCCACTGCGGTGCTGTTGATGGTCAGAGGGGCATGTTGTGCATCCCTCTTCCTGAAGTCCACGACAATCTCCTTTGTCTTCTCCACGTTGAGAGTGAGATTGTTGTGTCCGCACCACAAGGCCAAGCGGCTCACCTCGTTCCTGTAGTCCGTCTCATCGTTGTTGCTGATGAGACCTACCACTGTTGTGTCGTCCGCAAACTTGATGAAGTGGTTGGAGCTGTACGATGGTGTGCAGTCGTGTGTTAGCAGGGTGAATAGAAGGGGGCTCAGCACACATCCTTGTGGTGCCCCTGTGTTCAATGTGATGATGCTAGATGTGTGATGCTGGATCCCCACCGCACGCATCTCGCGCAGCCGAAACAGCCACTTTACATTGAAAGTCTATGAGGGACGCGCATCTTGGAGCAGCGGGTCGTGTCGCGGCGCATCTACAGCATACAAGCAGCGCGAAAGTGAGCAGCAGCTGTTTCCTACTCCCGCGTCGCATCCGAGCAGCGACTGTGGAAGCACGGAATGCCGTGCTTCCACAGCTCGCTTCAGCTCGCTGCTCAGCAGCAAACAATCAGGACCAATCAGGAGAGACTCTGCCATGTGATCACGCAACATGTAAACAGGTAAACATGGAGGAGAAACTTACAGCAGGTCGTCAAACTGGGCGCGGGTGACACGGAAGTACCGCTGAAAGCGCTCCTCGTCTGCGCGCAGCTCCTGGATCAGATGGTGAAATTCACCGAATTCATGACGCCTCTCTAATGTGGGGTGAATCCAGAATCGTCGTTGTGCACGGCGTCTGCGTGTTGCTGCTTTGTAGATTAAGTACAACAAGGCAATTCTTCGTATTGCGTCCGCCATTTTTCTGAGACCGGAAATAAACAAACACCACCACCGGAAGAGGACCAACACGCTCCTCCTCCCACTGCAGACACGTTAGATGAGGACAGTCATCTGTTGACAAGCAGCCAGTACAGTGCGTTTGGAGATTTTTGGAAGCGCGATATGCTTTAGGTGAGGATGAGGCATGACTCCCGATCCGTACTGTCTGTGGTCTCCCAGTCAGGAAGTCTAGCAGCCAGTTACACATTGAGGTGTTCAACCCCAGACTGTCCAGTTTATGGATGAGCTGTTGGGGGATGATGGTGTTGAATGCCGAGCTGAAGTCGATGAACAGCATTCTAACATAAGAGTCCTTCGTGTCCAGATGTGTGAGAGCTGTGTGGAGGGCAGAGGAGATGGCATCGTCGGTTGAGCGATTAGGTCGGTATGCAAATTGGAAGGGATCCAGGGAGGCAGGGAGGACAGATGTGATAGAAAGTTAATTCTCAATAGTCCAGGTATCAAATCCGCTCATTCTCAATCAGTTCATCTGGACAGTTTCTTTTTAGTAGAAACGTTTCACCCTCACTCCAGAGGGCTTCGTCAGTCAGAGTAGTCCAAAGCAAACTGAAGCTACCCCACCAAGTAAACAACTTAAGTGGACCAACCAGTTTGCTGTAGCCAAGATGGTTTCTGGGGGCTTGTCCCTCGTCGACTCCTCCCAGGCAGGCAGACATGTCCAAAGTGGTTCAAGACAAGAAAGTTAATTCTCAATAGTCCAGGTATCAAATCCGCTCATTCTCAATCAGTTCATCTGGACAGTTTCTTTTTAGTAGAAACGTTTCACCCTCACTCCAGAGGGCTTCGTCAGTCAGAGTAGTCCAAAGCAAACTGAAGCTACCCCACCAAGTAAACAACTTAAGTGGACCAACCACAGATGTGATGCTTTTCATGACTAGCCGTTCAAAGCACTTCATCAGGATGGGGGTGAGTGCTACTGGGCGATAGTCATTGAGGCATGCGGGCGTTGCCTTCTTTGGGACAGGGATGATGGTGGTGGCTTTGAAACAGGTGGGGACGATGGCCTGGCTTAGTGAGATGTTAAAGATGTCCGTGAAGACCGCTGCGAGTTCCCCTGCACAGTCCTTCAGCACACGACCAGGTATGTTGTCAGGACCAGAGGCCTTCCGGGCATTAATCTTGATAAATGATCGCCTTACGCTGTCTGAGGACAGCGCCAGCACCTGGCCATCAGGAGAGGGGGGGAGTTTATGTGCAGGTGTGCTGTTACTTGCCTCAAACCGAGCAAAGAACTCATTCAGTTCATTCAGCGTAGAGGTTGAGCTGTCACAGGTCTGGGGGGGGGTTGTAGTTTGTGATGGTCTGTATTCCCTGCCACAGACTGCGTGTATCCTTGCTGTCCTTGAAACGGTGAGCTATTTTCCTGGAATACTGCTCCTTGGCCTTACTGATGCCCAGATCCAGGTTCTTTCTGGCTGCCCTCAGGCCCACCTGATCTCTCGCTTTGAAGGCAGCATTCCTGGCTCTCAGGAGTCTGTAAACCTCAGCTGTCAGCCATGGCTTCTGATTAGCCCGAACAGTGATGGTTTTGAGGTTGGTAACATCATCAATGCACTTGGTGATGTATGAACATACAGTGTCTGAGTACTCCTGGAGACATGTGTTGTTGTTTGTGGTAGCAGCTTCTTTGAACATACCCCAATCTGTGGTGTCAAAACAGTCCTGGAGTGCCTCTGAAGACCCCTCTGGCCACACTCGTATCTGCTTGCGGACTGGTTTTGTGACTTTCACCAGCGGCCTGTATGCTGGCTTTAGCATAACACAGATATGGTCAGAAGCACCAATGTGGGGGAGGGGGAGGGCTCTGTAGGCATTTTTCATGGTGGTGTAAAGCGTTTTGACTAACTTTTAGAATTCATAAGCAGATTTGCGCTATTTTTATTTAAAATGTAGTACCGATAATAACTAATTATCTATAAGTAAAATGAAAAAAACGTATTTACAGGCCCGGAAGACTGCTAACAGACCATATCCTGTCAGCATCGGATGTGGTCCGTGACAAAAAAGCGTCCCCTCAGTCTCTTTGCTAGAGCGAGCGCTCTCAGTTAGCAGCCAGTGTGTTACTCTGCAGCCTTCTTGCTTGTTTTCGAAGAGTCAGATGAAGAGTTTTTAACATGGAGGGTGAACTTATGGATGTTTCTCAGCGGCCTACACAACGCGTCTGGATTTTAAAAAGTATTTTGCCATATGCCCTCTTCAAAATGGCGGCCGCGACGGCCACAGGAGATAAGGACTTTCCATGAAAACACGGTAAAAACAATTATTTTTTTGCTGAGAAAAAATATATTTCTTAGCTGACTTTATAGCACAAGGTTTTTCTGAGCTTAGCCGGTTCAAATGGTCAAATCTGGTGGATTAAAAAAAGTATTTCGCCATTTACCCTGTTCAAAATGGCGGTTAGCGTGTTAGCATTAGCGTCCGTTAGCATTGGTAATACATAAGTGCTTTTGAAATTGTGGACCTAAATAAATCAATAAGTGCTTTAGAAATAGCTGAACTAATTTTTGGATTAGCGTTGCCCAACACTGGATTTCAGAGCTAGAGAAGCGACATGATAGCCTAGCCGCGCTATGCTTGCAGCAACAAGCTAAGCTGGAGGATTTGGAGGCGCGCTCACGCCGGCAGAATATCCGAATTGTTGGCATACCAGAGAAAGCTGAGAATGGTAGACTGACAGGATTTGGCTGCAAACTGCTGCCTAAACTACTGGGAGAGGACAACTTCGAACGACCAATTGAGGTGGATCGGGCGCACCGAAGCCTGACGCAGGCTAAAGACGGGAAGGCGAGAGCCATGATTGTCTGACTGCATCACTTTCAGGAGAAGGAGCGTGTGCTACGGTTGGCGAGGGAGAAGATTCCTCTGCAGTATGAAGGTCGCTCTGTGTTCATCTTTCCTGACCTCACCTCGGCTGTGATGAAGAAACGCCAGGCGTTCCAGTCTATCAGGGAGCAATGCAGGTCCAAAGAGATTTGTTTTGGATTCAGATATCCTGCACAGTTCCTGGTTACTGTGAATCATAACACTGCGAAGTTCAACACTCCAGAGGAAGCTGATAAATTCCTGAGCCGGGAGGTTGAAGACTGGCACTCTGGGACTAAATAAGGCGAGTGTTGAACTTACCTTTCTGTTAAAAGTTTGAAAAAGTGAATAATTACAGACTCTGTCATAGGGTGAGAAATGTAATTTACCTAATTTGATATATTCATTGTGTGGGGTTGAGCGGCTACTCTAGGTGGGAAGATGGGAGGCTGTGAGGCTTGTCCACCTACAGGTGGACGGCTAGTTTTAGCATTAAGAAGGGGGTATGGAGACACCGCTCTGGGTTTTATTTTGTATTTTTTTATTCAGTTATGTTTGATAGTAATAATAATAATAATAATGAATTCCATGTATAATGCACTTTTCATTAATAAAAATTGCAAAGTGCTACAAAGTGTAACAAAGCAAATATCAAAATAAAACAAGTGATAAAATCAAATTAAAATCAATAATAATATCGACTAAGATCAAAGATAAAATCATGTGGATGCAGATTAGGCTTGCTTAATAAATAAAATAAAACAAGTGATAAAATCAAGTAAAATCAATAATGATATCAGCTAAGATCAAAGATAAAATCATGTGGAGGCAGAATAGGCTTGCTTAAAAAGAAAGGTCTTTATGCTGCTTTTAAAGTCAACCAGTGACTGTGGAGCTCTCAGGTCGTCAGGGAGGGAGTTCCACAGGCGGGGGGCAGCCACACAGAATGCTCGGTCTCCCATGGTCCTCAATTTGGTCCGAGGAATATGAAGGAAATTACTGTTCTGTGATCGTAGAGACCGGGTGGATGAATATGGTGCAAGAATGTCCTTTAGATAGTCAGGTGAAGTGCCGTGCAAGCATTGATGGGTAATGAGAGCAGTTTTGTACTGAATTCTGTAGGTGACAGGAAGCCAATGGAGGTTATGGAGAATGGGTGTAATATGTTCAAATTTACGAACTCTCAACAGAATCCTTGCTGCACTGTTTTGAATGTATTGAAGTTTCTGAAGGTTTTTGCCAGGGATTCCAATAAACAGGGAGTTGCAGTAGTCGAGCCTGGAGGAGACAAAGGCATGGACGAGTTTCTCAGCATCAGGAAAAGTCAGAGATGGGCGAAGTCTGGAGATGTTTCGAAGATGGAAGAAGCAAGTTTTAAACAGATGCTTAATGTGATTTTCAAATGTAAGATGAGAGTCCATTTTTATTCCAAGATTTGTAACAGAGGTGGAGAGGGGGATGTCTTGACCAGAGAAGGAGATTGTTGTTAAAGTTGATGTTTGTATCTGGTGAGGGGTGCCAATCAATATGGCCTCAGTCTTCGAGCAGTTTAATTGAAGAAAGTTCTGATTCATCCATGCCTTTATTTCCTCCAGGCAGGCAGAGAGAACAGTGAGTGAAGACGGAGATAGGGATGATGATGATGTTCCAGTCCTGATGTAAAGCTGTGTGTCGTCGGCATAGCAGTGAAAAGAAATGTTGAACTGATTAATAATTTGACCTAAAGGCAGCATGTAGAGGGAAAACAGCAGGGGCCCCAGAACTGACCCCTGAGGGACACCACAGGAGACACGACTGTCTGGGAAGTGGCATTGCCAAGGCTAACACATTCCAGCCTATTGGAGAGGAAATAATTGAACCAGTCCAGGACAGTGTCACAGAGACCGACCTCCACATGAAGACGGTGGAGGAGGATACTATGGTCCACAGTGTCAAAGGCTGCAGTGAGGTCTCCACCTCACTCTGATCGACTTCATCAAAGCTGCTCAGGGTCCCATAAAGCAGACGGGTAGATGGCACACTAAGATCAGGGAGGTTGTGGAGCTGAGATCTGATAGTGTCAACTTTGTTTTTAAATGATGAGAGGAACAGGTTGCATTTTTGAACAGAGTCCTCATGAGTTTGTTTAATGGGATTAAGCAGATGAGTTATTGTGGAGAAGAGCTGTTTAGAGTTTCCAGGGCAGGTGTTGATGATGTTGGAATAATATTTGGAGCGTGCTTCTTTAAGAGAATAGGCGTACGCTTTCTGATGTTCTTTGTACGCTTGCTTATGTACCGAGAGACCAGATGATTTTACACGTCTCTCAATAGCACGGCCAGTTGCCTTCATCCTGCGCAGCTCATCAGTGTACCAGGGAGCTGAACGGGAGAAAGACACCAGTCTTGACTTCAAGGGAGCATGTAGGTCCAGAAGCTCCTGGAGAGATTGGTTGTAGTAATCCACAGAGTCATCTGCAGATGAGTGATTGACAGTAGGGTGGGTTAGTTTTGGAGGGCTTTTTTTTGCACATCGGCGTGTTCTGAACATCTTTTTACTATCTTCACAGTCATGCAACAGTTACTAAAATTCACACAAATTGTTGACAACTGAGCCAGATAAATATAGTAAGGGCAGGGTGAACTTGATTAGCTGGAATGTCCGTGGGATAAATAGTCCTCTAAAAAGAGGCAAAGTTTATACGCATCTGTGTTCACTGAAAGCCGATATTTGTTTTCTCCAGGAAACGCATATCTTAAGCGTCACGGGCCCGCCCGCGGTACAGTTTCAGCCTAAACTGCAGGTGTTAGATTATGATTTCCCAAATATGGCAGCTCTGAAAGTTTTGACGCTTTAAAAGTCTTCCATAGGCTCTCTGCTTTTGATTGACACCACTTTTGACCAACTGAGTGAAACTTTTCAGTCTCTACAGCCAATCAAATGCCACAGACCCAACAAGCTAACATCCACCCTCCCCCTGTTCCCCCCCACGTGGGTCTTGGCCAATCAAATGAGAGCTAATTTTGACATCACAGATTTGTAGCCAATCAAATTGCCTTTCGATAGACATGTGACATGACATGGTTTGAGTTACTTCAAAGGTCTCAAATCCTCTGCGCCACGATCACCTGCAGCTGCGCTCTTCGTGCGTAAAACGGTAAGTGCGTGTTTGTTGACTTTTGCGCGTGCTTATTCTGACTTTGATCACTCCTTAGCCATGGATAAATGCCATGGAAACATGAAATAAAAGCCTTAGAACTTGATTTACAAGGAAAAAGAGAGTGATCTCTCACGAAGCTGTCTTGGCTCCTGTGTGTGTGCTCCTGTGTGTGTGTGGCGACGCGGGGTGCAGGGGGGGTGTCTGGAGACTGGAGCAGGGTCCCCTGTGGAGTAATTGTTCCTTTGTTGAGCTAATGTGTGTTATCTGAGTGCTTATCTTTGGGTGTTGGGACTGCAGCAGCACTGCAGCTGTCCCTCTGGGGTGAAATCTCCTCTTGTGATTTACAGTATACAGGTAGTCCCCGAGCTACGAGCGGCCTGCTGTCATGTTACTGTATTTCTATCAGCTTGAGAGTAAATATATGAATGGAACAGATGTAAGCTTTCAATAGACAGTCATCCTGAAGTATGTTGAAGTATTGAAAAATATTCAGACATTTCAAGTTTGCATAATACAGGTGTTACACAGCATGGCACAGTTTTGGGCATGTACTGGATTTACAGAAGTCCGCCTGGACCTGCACATACAAAAACAGGCACAGAATCCTCAATTTTTATGCTATTGACTTCAAATTTGAAACTGTATTAGTAAATACTTCAGTCTTTGGGCTCATATGAAATTCAAATCACTATCTTGTTGTATCAGTGTGCAGGTGCTTGACACATATAAATATTTTCAGGCGAGGCAAGAAAAACGCTTTATTTCTGTGTGCTCTCACTTCAATGAATACAAAATAATAACAGATACAACAAATATGACTGCTGAAACAAAAAATTCAAAGTGTTATCTTTACAAAGACACCATCCAATTGTTTGTACTCCATAGGGTTCAAGAACAGCTTCTAATTTAATTTGGGTATGTCTTTTTTAGGCGTTTTTCGGAATTTTGAGGTGAATGCTAAGAGGAAAAACATCTGCTAAAGTTCTTCGTCCCTCGTGGGCCTCCCAAGTGTACCAGTCAAATTTTAGTACGAAATCTAGAGGGGTCGCAATTTTGATCAAAAAACATATACCGTTCATTCACAAACAGACAATTTCAGATCAAAGGGGAAGATATGTGGTTGTTAGTGGGTTGCTAAATACTGAACCAGTGACACTAATAAATATATACGGGCCTAATTTTGACGATCCCGTTTTTTTTCAAGACCTTTTTAATGTAGTGCCAGATTGGGTCGGATCCAATATAATTATTTGTGGGGACATGAACCTAATTTTGGACCCGGTTTTAGATAGACAATGCCCTCAGTCCAGTTCAGTCAAGAGCGGTGAATTACTTAAAAATTTATTACAATCACACAACCTGGTTGATATTTGGAGACTACTAAATCCTAGCGGGAGAGAGTATTCATACTTTTCCGCAGTACATAAGTCCTATTCTAGGATCGATTACTTTTTATTGGACTCTAGATTGCTAGGTGCGGTATCAAGCTGCAAATACCACAACATTCAAATATCAGACCATGCTCCTGTGTCACTGAACCTTAAATTAGGCTTAAAAAAGGGAAAGTGGAACTGGCGTTTAAATAACGCCCTGTTGAAAGATAAGAAATTTTGCTCTTATATTTCAAACGAAATTAAATCATACTTAAGTTTGAATGATAGGGGGGATGTGGATGATTCAACACTCTGGGAAGCAATGAAGGCAGTTATAAGGGGAAATATAATTTCATTTGAGGCAGCAAAAAATAAAGAGTCCAAGAAGAGGTTGGATGAAATAGATAACCTATTGACCAGCTTAGAAGACTCATATAAATTAAAACAGTGTCCGGATATACTGAATAAAATAACAGCTCTGCGTTATGAATACAACTCTATTATGTCCAAAAACGTTTCTAAATTATTAGTTCAAGTCAAGCAAAGATACTTCGAGTTAGGCGATAAACCACATATAAACTATTAGCCCGTCAGCTCAAACAATCACAGGCCTCTAGAGCTATACATAGTATTAAGCTTGAAGATGGGACCTTACTCACAGATCCGGATAAAATCAACGACAGTTTTGCAGACTTTTATGCTAATGTTTATCAGACGCAGGGAAAATTAAATGTAGAAAATATGGAAAGATTTTTTTGAAAATCTGAATTTACCAAAACTACCACCAGATTTGATTGAAGCGCTGGAAGACAGTATAACCTTACAGGAAATTGAATCTATAATCTTGACCCTTCCCAACAACAAAGTTTCTGGTCCTGACGGCTTTAGTGTCGAATTCTTCAAAGCTTTCAGTTCCAACTTATCGCCTCTACTTCTACGTATGCTAAACCACTCCAAGCAAGTGTCTAGTCTGCCTCCCACCTTATATAAAGCCAACATCTCGCTTATACCTAAACCTGGTCGGGATCCAGAGATTGTTTCATCCTATCGTCCAATCCCATTGTTACCTCTAGAAACGAAAATCCTAGGGAAAATTTTAGCTAACAGACTAAAAAAATACATAGGTTTAATTATCCACCCGGATCAGACTGGCTTTATGCCAGGTAGGCATATGTTTTTTAATCTGCGTCGTCTTTTTAATATATTATATTCAAACCATCCTGATGAGTCCGTTGTTATTTCCCTAGATGCACAACGTGCATTTGACCAAGTAGAATGGCCTTATATGATGTACCGTATTCTCCGGCGTATAAGTCGCACCTTTTTGCCTACATTTCTAAGCCCTGCGACTTATAGGCCGGTGCGACTTATACGTCGATTTTTCCAATATTTTGGTCATAATTTGACTTTGGTCAAAAACTCCAAAAATGGTGCAGTACCAGTTTCGGCCGCTATGGGCGCTAAGAAACCCTTTACAGTACCTACACTGTTGACATCTGCCTGGTCCAAAAATGGTGCAGTGACACAGAAGATGAAGACTTCAATGGTTTTGAATAAATAAATAAAAACCATAAAATAAATACAGTATCTGTTTCTGTCATCATTTTAAACTGAGACACGTTTTTTACTGTAATGTCAGCTAATAAAAATATATTTTTATGTGTTTATCTTTAAAGATAAATGATGAAAGACACAAAATATACAAAAATTATGTTCATTTATTAATGAAAAGTTCAACTAAGACACATCAAACAAAATACTGTAGTTTTTATGTGATAATCTTGTCAAAAGTCCTTCCAAACAATTTGGCAGCCAGTCCATTTTGGGCAAAACACCAGTTCACGTGAGGTGCGACCTATAGGCCGGTGCGACTTATAGGCCGGTGCGACTTATACGTTGATTTTTCCATTTAATTGGGCATAATTAGGTTGGTGCGACTTATACTCCGGTGCGACTTATACGCCGACGAATACGGTA
>JBBPBX010030518.1:2971-21845 GCA_038048925.1 Garcialebias charrua
CGTTGTGTTTAGAAAATAAACGCTCAATGTCTCTGAAACTCCCGCAACATACGGAATGACCACTGGTCTGGGTCTGGGTTCCTTCTTTTCACCTGATGGCTGGCTGGAGTCCTGTTTGGGTTTCTTCTCTGCTTTCAGGAAGGCCCAGTTAGGATATCCACATTTCTCTAGAGCCTGTTTTGTGTGTGATTTCTCCTTCTGTCTGGCTCCTGAGTTAGTGGGGACGCTGTCTGCTCTGTGGTACAGAGTCCTGATGACTCCTAACTTGTGCTCCAGAGGGTGATGGGAGTCAAACTGTAAATACTGGTCTGTGTGGGTGGGTTTGCGGTACACCTCAGTTTGCAAATTTCCTCTATCAGAAACTGAGACCTCACAGTCCAAGAAAGCCAACCTGCCATTTTTTACATCTTCTCGTGTGAACTTGATATATTTATCCACAGAGTTGATGTGATCAGTGAAATGTTGGACTTCCTGAGATTTAATTTTAACCCAGGTGTCATCAACATACCTGAACCAATGACTTGGTGGTCTCCCTGAAAAGGATGTCAAGGCTTTCTTTTCTACCTCCTCCATGTACAGGTTGGCAACAATAGGAGAAACTGGAGACCCCATAGCACATCCATGTTTCTGCCTATAATATTGCTCCCCATATGTGAAGTAGGTTGACTGCAGGCACAGTTTCAAGAGTTGACACAGTTGCTCTGTGGAAAGTGTGGTCCTGCTGTTCAGAGTGGTGTCTGATTTTAACCTTAAACAGACCACCTCTACTGCCTCATCAACAGGAATGCACGTAAAGAGTGATGTGACATCAAAAGAGACCATTGTTTCATCAGTCTCCATGATGACATCCCTAACCTTATCCACAAAGTCCATGGTGTTCTGTATGTGGTGTTCTGAGCTGCCAACTAAAGGGATGAGTACAGTATAATGTTCTCTATATAGTACATTATGTTCTCTATAGAGTAGATTATATAGGTCAGCAAATTTTTAGGATGGGATTTACATAATCTAACAACTGCTCACAGTGCACAGGCAATATACCTGATGATTATATCCACGCACTCTGGTTTTGTCCACCCGTTCAGAGGTTCTGGGTCCAGGTTCGTGAAGACTTGTCTAAATGCCTGAAATGTAATATTCCACTCTCTTTGTCTGTTTGCTTATTGGCTATTTTTGAAGAGGTTACACTGGAAAAAAATACATCCCGCATGATTTTCATTGCCTTATGCATCGCAAAGAAAACCATACTCCTGAATAGACCTTTTACCAGTTGACGTCATCACGCAAAGCTCCCCTGAAACGAGCGTTCTGATTGGACGGCAAAAAGCTGCGCCGATTCGAAACCGGATGTCGGGGGTAAGTAGGAAGGAGCCGGGTAGCTTTAATGATGGCGAGTAGTAATTTAGAAGCTTGGTTTCTTAAAATAGTGGACAACAACTGGTCAAAATTACTGAACATCGTGCCGCGGATACGAGAGGAGGTGATAGTGAAGCATCTGTCGCGTGGGGCCACGTCTATAAGACAACAATAGCTGAAACAAGAAAGTTGAAGTCTGCAAGATCTATCGCCTTTACAAAAGATGGACATGTTCAGCTCGTGGGTGTTTGTGGCACTGCTGACAATAGTGTTCGTGCTGGCACTGTTGTCATTCATGCTAAAGTAAAGGCAAGCATGAAGCAACGCAACTATCGGGTGTTCATGGCGCTGATTAGCCTGGTTAAAACCAGACCCTTGTCCTTCACTTCGCTTTGTACTGGGTCTGGGACTTGTCTCATAGACAAGGATATCTCCGGTAGATTTTTGACCGGACCAATCAGAGAGCAGAAGGCGGAGTTTTGAACGACGTCGACTGACGTCGTCAGTTAAAATGGCTGCCGCCACGAAGGAATTTTCAAGAAAACAAGGTAAAAAACTATTATTTCTTTGCTGAGAAAAATATATTTCTTAGCTGACGTTATATCAGAAGTGTTCCTGAGCAATCAGAGAACAGAAGGCGGAGTTTTGAACGACGTCGACTGACGTCGTCAGTTAAAATGGCTGCCGCCACGAAGGAATTTTCAAGAAAACAAGGTAAAAAACTATTATTTCTTTGCTGAGAAAAAATATATTTCTTAGCTGACGTTATATCAGAAGTGTTCCTGAGCTTAACAGTTCCTAAATCAATTCACGAAATGGTCAAATCTGCTGGATTTAAATAGTTTCGGTTTGACATTTTCCAAACAGCCTCGGGTGCGCTACGAAAATAAATGATAAAAAATCGAATTTTATCTCAAATGTTTAATCTAGGCCAACAGTCAGTAAATTAGAGCCATATAATTACACACTGGTAGCAGAAAAAAATATCCACCGAGTGGTTTCTGAGCTATTTATCTGAATAGCCTGGACCTCGCCAGGCTAAACTAACAAAACTCCGCCTTCCGTTCTCTGATTGGTCCATTCAAAAATCTATCGGAGAAATCGTTTGTCTATGGGACAAGTCCCAGACCCTAGTACGAAGCAAAGTGAAGGACAAGGGTCTGGTTTTAACCAGGCTAGGCGCTGATGGAAAATGGGGAAATCCTTCAGACTTCTTGCGAATGTCCATCAGGGTGAGCTAACTCTTGTGTAGTTGTCAACAACCTTTATATCCAAGCGTCAGAAATAAATGTTTTAAAATTTCTCACACCAATACTTCTGATATTTAGACTGATTTGGTTATTGTTACGGGTTTAACTTCATCTGTTGGCTGCTATAACTAGCGCCATGTCTTCATAAGAGCCATCAGTATTAGCACAGTATGTAAACAAAAACATGACGTTTGAGTCATTCAATGTTCGTCCTTATTTGTTTTTTTATCACTGTAAACTATGTCTTAAAAACATCATGAGACAATTGGAGATGTTGTGATGTGGAAAATAAGAACTATCCCAAGAGATACATTTATTAGCTTTCCTGGGAAAATTGATTTGTTTGATAACGTACTGTATTTACTATTGCACATTTGACACTGTTTATACAGCTGACACTTTATGAGACGTAATATGTGTGAAAATGTTAAATGTATTACCAAAAAGATATTTTGCATGTGAATTCCATGACACAATATGGTTGTATATTGTGTTTGTGATTATATTTGCAGACAAGGAGGTGGCTACAACCATGTTGCTGCACTGCTTTTTGAGTTGGAGAAACACTAAAGTAGTAGGGTGTTGGAAATACATTCAAAACCAACTTGCACTCAGTTGCCTTGTACCTGGTAGGGACCAGCCCAGAAACGACCTGCACCTGCTACTTGGGATGAGTTGCAAGTTTTAAAGTGAGTGTAATCATTGTTCCTGAACAACATTCATATTAAGCTTATAATGTAGGAGGTGGTGAAGAGACGACACAGGAGACGGGATGCAGTTCTTCACTTTAATCAACTCCTACTACAAACTGGCGGGAAACCACCCAACACCGCCTTATCCACAGTATTCTTGGGGGTGTCACTGTAGAAGCGAATGTGCATTGTACTTCCTGTCCGACACCGGAAGTGCCTTTATTCCATAGGCGGAGTATGTATCGCGGGTGTTTTTGAAAGTTATTTTCATTCATTTTATCGGAGCAAACACAGCTTTTGTTTAAACGGAACGTTTACTGAAATGTCCTACCGGGGTTCAGGTACCTGCTGTGCTGTTCGCGGCTGCACCAACAACCGGACCAAGCTAAATCTTTGGCTAAAACAACAGTGTTTTCAACACGGACCCAAAACAAAGAAAGAGTGTTCCTGCATCCTACTCTATGGCTGTGTCTGCGCGATCAGGTAACATCTGTAATTTCTTTTTATTCAGGGAGGGTTTATTAATGAGAGTTTTGGATGATTTACTGTCTTAAAATGATATATGTCAGGCGCGACCGGTATCTTTAGCCGAGATAGCTGCTAATAAACCTTAGCCGAGAGGCCGGAGCAAACGCGTTCGCTATTTATGTAGTTTTAAATTATGTCTGCGCGATCAGGTAACATATTTTTAGTCGGGGAGGGTTTATTAATGAGAGTTTTGGAAGATTTACTGTCTTAAAACGATAGATCTCAGACGCGACTGGTATCTTTAGCCGAGATAGCTGCTAATAAACCTTAGCCGAGAGGCCGGAGCAAACGCGTTATTTTTAAATTATGTCTGCGCGATCAGGTAACATCTGTAATTTCTTTTTATTTGTCCCTCCTCTTTTAACAAAACGAGTGGTGTTCCCACATTTTTAATGAACTAAAACAACAAAGTTTGGACTGTCTTCAACTGTATTACTCGCATGTAAACAAACGGTGTTTCCGGTCAACCGGAAGTCGTGTGCACATTTCGCGCAAAGCATCATGGGGCGTAGGAATACTGTGGATTATTTTTAAATAATTTCGTGCTTTTTTTAACAACTTCCTGCGGGAACCAGGTGGCGGTAATGCGCTTAATATGAGTTCGCCAACCGCCATTCAACTCTATAGAAGAAGAAGAAGAACCAGGAAATACCGCCTCCGCCATTTTACATTCATTAGTTCCACACTCGGCAGTCGGCTTTTGGAGGACTGTTTCTCCCATAAGAGGATGCCTCATACGGATAAATTAACTGGAAACACTCCCTGAACTCTGTGAATGTCTCAGGACTGGAGCAGCAGCCGCGATCGCTCCGCCGAGCGCTCCTACAGCGCCGCGCGAGACCAGCAGCTCATGGTATGAGCTAAGGCTAACATGCTAAACCAGAGCTGCCGCAGACAGCCGGCTTTGTGCGATCAGAGGTTCCTGGAGCTCGCCTCGATGTCGGACTGGAAGCAGAAGATATCGGGGGACACCCAGCTAACTTGGAATAACAAAGCCGACAGCCTTTTTGAAGCCGCAGCTAAACTGGACTGCCCGTAACTGCGCAGCGGAGCGGACTCGGTGGAGCTACTCGGTGGGGCTACATGCTAACAGGTGTTGCTTATGGGGGCGCTGGCAGACGGCTTTTGGTAAGTTATTAAAACTATTAAAACATTTTAATGACGAATTAGGTTTGTTGTGTTGAAGGACTTCGTTGAACTTCCTCCACGAGGTACTTTTTCGTCGCACGTTTTGCAGTTAGCAAACTTCGCATCACAGGCTCTGTGATCGGTAATTGAAGGCAAAAGCCGATCACATCCGCTTTAATGATCATCGGTGCCGATCGATCGGTTACCGATCGATCGGCACATCCCTATTTACAGCATTTTACTGCTCCTTTCACATTTTGTTCTGCTTCAGCTTCTTTCAGCTTCCTTGTGCAAATGTATTATTCTGCAAACTACATTGTTGTGCTTCTTCAAACTTCTTTCTGCTAATTTCACCTTGTTATGATCCTTTTAGCTTATTTCTGCACGTTTCAGCTTTTGCTGCAATTTCAGCTACTACTGTATTTAGCAGTTTTGTGCTAATTTTAGCTTTTTCAGCTAACCCTACATTTTTTGCAGTCATTTCAACTTTTCTCAGCCTAATTCAGCCAAAATGTTGCTCTCTCCACTTCCTTCTGGTAACCTAGGCTTCTTTCTGTTTTTTAGCTACTTTTCAGCAGCTTTTTTGAAAATTTCTGCTTTTTCAGATACCGTAATGTCCACTTTTTTGTGTTCATTTCTGCTTCTTTCAGTCTAATTGGGCACAATTATGCTCTCTCGACTTTCTTTTGGTAATCTAAGCTTCTTTCTACATTTTTAGCTAGTATTCAGCAGTTTATTTTTAATTTTTTTGTTGGGGGAGGGGATTTCTGCGTTTTTAACATTATCTTCCCTGTTTTTGTGCTAATTTCTGCTTCTTTAAGCCTAATTGGGCACAATTGTGCTCTCTCCACTTACTTCTAATAATAATAATAATAATAATAATCATCATTTTATTTAAAAGCGCCTTTCAGGACACCCAAGGACACTTCTGGTATTTTAAGCTTGCCTTTTCAGCCTTTTTTGTTGTTGGATAATTTCAACTTTTATAGCTAACTTACCGTACTTTGCGCTCATTTCTTCTTATTTAAACCAAATTCAGCAAATATGTGTTCTTTATGCCTTCTTCTGCTAATTTAGACTTGTCCTTCCATTTCAGCTGCATTTCAGCATGTTTTGGCTACTTTCAGCCGTTTTTCAGCAAGTTATTCAGCAATAAGCATTCACACTGCATTTCGCAGGAAATGCAATTTCTCTAGTTAATTCCATCATTCAAACAATTTATAAATCTCTGTTTAGAGTATGCTCGGTCTTTTCGACCGAGCATACTCTACCTCCTCATGATTCTACTTTTGTTCTTAGTTGATACTGTTATTGATTTTACTTGTTTTATTACTTGTTTTATTGACATTTAATTTCTGTTGCACCGTGTAGCACTTTGAGATTTTCATTAATGAAAAGTGCGTTATAAATTGAATTCATTATTATTATTATTATTATTAAATGCTTTCACCTTTTGTCTTAGAATCACTCAAACTCAGCTTCTAAATCACCTATTCCTTTTACTGCCAAGCCTTCATTTACCTAAATATTTATCATTCTGATAATGATAAGGACTCTGATAATGATTCTGACTCTGATATTTTACAAATTTTGAATTTACATTACAGTTTTCAGTTAATGCTGACAATCATGCAAGAACCATTTCAAAAAGTTAGGATGAAATTTGTCCAGAGTTAAATCCTGATAAACTTATAATGAAAACAATCTTACGGCCAGTGTCTTTCCAGAGCCAGTCTGTGCAATTCCCACCATGTCATGGCCACTCATAGCCACGGGGAAACCCTGGGACTGGATCGCTGTGGGCTCCTTGAAGTTCTGATGCATCAGAACATCCATCACATACTCTGTCGAGCAAAGGCAGAAAAAAAAAAATCAATGAGTTTAACTGTTATTCAGGTGTCTACCGTTCAGCTTTTCTTCCAAAAGGACAGTATGAGAAACTATTTGGAATAAAAGATGTCATGTTTATTCACATTTTAAGCCTGTAGTTGCTTAACTTAAATGTTTATTGTGTCAAATAATTAGTCTTTAGGTTAATGTGAGCATGTATATCACAGGTTGAGTAACTCACGGGGAAAATGGGCCTGATGGAAAGCAGTCACAGGCTTTGGACAACCTGGGCCTCTGACGGTGATCTCCTTCTTTCTGCGAAACTCCTCAACATCGTACTGGATGAGGCAACACAAAAAAGGGCAAACATCAAAAAAGGTTTACTCACATAATATTGTTAATGTATTGTACAGAGAAATATTTACCTGACCCATTTGTTGGACATCTGGGTGTTCAGTATAGAAGTTCTTTTCAAATTTCGGCAGCTCATCAAGGTTCCACCTCTTCTTGCGGAGACGCTCACCTGGATTTCCAAACTTTAAGGGCGGAGGTCCACCACGGCCACCCATGCCCCCTCCAAACCGTGGCCTGAATAAAAAAAATAAAAATAAAAAGAGGAGTGGTAATTAAAAAGGATTTGACACAACAGCTCCCCATATTTTAGAACAAGTTTTGAATTTTTTTAAATAGCACTTATGCCGGCTCTTTATTAGAGGCACACTCATAAAGACTTACAATTCATGATACAAACAAGTTCAGTCCAAACGACTAAAACATTTATTTAATCAAAATGTTGCTTTATAGGCAGCACGGTGGCGCAACTGGTAGAGCTGCTGCCTCTCAACGAGCAGGTCCCTGGTTCAAATCTCGGTCCAGAGGCCTTTCTGGGTGGAGTTTGTATGTTCTCTCCGTGCATGCGTGGGTTTTCTCCGGGCACCCTTTTATCGTAGCGGTGGGGGGCAGGTTGTTATACCGGTTTCCTCCCCCACAGTCCAAAAACATGCATGATAGGCTGATTGGTAACTCTAAATTGTCCCTAGGTGTGAGTGAGAGCGTGAATGGTTGGCTAACTAGCTAACTAGCTTGCTGTACGGTGGCCTACACAGCCAAAATTCTACGGTGGCCGAACGGACACAAAATGTGATATGCAGTATGCTCAGGAGTAGGAGCGGAAAAAATATAAAATTAAACGTTTTAAAATCGATTTTGGGGCTTTTAGAATCGATTCAGAATCGCCAGGACTAAGAATCTAGATTCTTTGAAATTAGATTTTTTTTTCTGCACCCAGAACCTGTATACACATTATCTCTATTACTGTCAAATATACAGTTTAATAATTTTCTTATGTACGCACACATTATATTGCTATCTTATGCTATATGCATTATATCTATTTTATATATACACATCTCATGTATGCATGTGTATAAAAACCGTATATATATATATATATATATATATATATATATACACACCGGTACTGTATACTCACTGCATATATATTTTTTTTCTTTTTCATTTTTTAAAATTTATTTTAATTTGTACCATCCTTAATGATTGTCTGTTGTTGTCATCACTCTTCATTTAAAATTCAGGTCTCTCTGGTAAATGAGTCCCAGAGGCTTAATGGGATTAATAACGGTTGAATTAATGTTACATGTGCAAAATGTATTTTTATTTGTTTTTAGAATGTAAAAGTATGTTATTCAAAGTGTTAAGCATAATTTTGCTGTTTATGTGTAATGCCATAAATGTATGTTTATACTGTTTAAAAACGGCCTCTGTTTTACACAATATGGTGGGTTGCCAGTTGGGCTTGTTTTTAATGGAGCTGGTTGCTTGTTTCTATCGCGAGATCTGGCAACACGGTTTCCTCGGACTGGTGAAGTGGCGCCTTCTAGAGGGAAGGCGAAACGTCTCAGCACAAAAATAAAAATAATAATAACAAAATAATAAAAATAATACCGTCTATGAGCTGACTGAAAATGTCATACCTGGATTATTGCGCATGGACTTTGGTATTAGATTGTGATATACTGTATCTGTGTCATCCCTCTTTTAATGGTTTACTTATAAACCACGGTAGTTTTATATACATATATATTTATTGAGTTTCAGCTGTTATTTACGTTAAGTTTAGAATGACTTTACCCCTAAATAAATTTTCAGTCACTAATAGGACAGTGAGATATTTAGTAAGACGTTAAAATGAGCAGAAAAACAAACAACAAAGTGGGGGGAGGGGCTCGAGGCGCGCTTTTGTTTTGTTTTGGTGTTAGCGCCTCAACCTCAAACAGCCACGGTCACACTTTCTGTCAAGTTTAAACATTAATAAAACCCGACTGTTTATGTTATATGTGTGTTCTGTTTAATAAGACACTAACCTGTCTCGTCCACGGTCTCTGTCCCTGCCTCCGTATGAAGAACCCCCCCTCATTTCGTCTCTGCAGCGTTAGTTTTCGGTTGTTGGTTGAAGAACAGCAATTCCTAGCAAGCACGACACAACAAGTTTATCATCTACTACTGCACGTACTTTAGGAAGTAAAAACGTCCAAATAAATGTTTTTTAGAAGAACAGCTTCATGCGTCACCAAGCTAAACTGACCTAGCTCCTTCGCCCCTCGAGACCCAACAACGTCACGTCGTCTGATACGCACTCTACGTAGCGTCGGTTTAAAAAAAAAAGCGTTTTCCTACGTAGTTTTACTAAAACACTATGGTGAATGCGTAAACGTTGGCGCTTCGAGCTTTCTCGAAAATAATGCAATTTACGGCAGAAAACATAAGCTTTAACCTTTGAAATTAAACCATAGTTAAATTTAAAGAGGCTCGTCTGGAAACGCATCTTCATTTTGCTTTGATGAACAAGAAAAATGACTAAAAGAATTACAAGAAATATATCATGACAACGATAGGGGGCGATAATGCGCCTTATCGCTGCGTGCGTCAAGTGGTAAAACAAAGAAGAAGACAACGATCCTCCCTCCCGGAAGTTCAAGTGCCGGATAAAGTCATGGCATTCCGAAGTTATAGCATGTAAACAAGCTGATTTATGGTAGATGTAGCTTAAGGAGATGCCTTTGTTAATTCAGAGTAAGGAGCTTGATCGCCTAAGATCGACAGCGGAACTGTTCGAAAAATATCCACATTTACAGGTTGGTGAATGTGGGGCTACATTCTGTTGTTCAAAGATAATTCATTTCACCTTGCCTGTTAGTGTTAATTTGTAAATGTTTTGCTTAAAACTTGATCTATTAGATCACGTTACTGTTCTTTGCGCAATCATCAAAACACTAATTCAATTGCAAAAAGCATGATTTGTCACTACCTGAGGCTTAGTTGAATAGTAAACACATGATGCAAGCTAATTAGAACAAGTTGTGTGTGCAAAAGTTTTGTCTGTGAATGCTGACTCAACATCTACATTATTAAATCAAATTATTGTTTTCCTGTTTTTTGTTTAGTTTATTTCTTTATTTTTACATTTTTTGCACTCTAAACCACTTGTGCATACTGTTTTAGCCTTTCATTTATCAAAATAAAAAGCCTTTTGCTACTTCAATCTTTATCTAGTCTTTTACTACTTTCAGATCTTGCCTCACTTTTGGCTGCTTTTCACTAGTGTTTGGCTCATTTTGGCTTTTTCTTAATCTTTTACTACTTTTAGCTTCTAGCTACCATTTTGCTACTTTAGCCTTTAGCTTGCCCTACACTGCATTTTCACAGAAAAATGCAAATTTTCTAGTTCTTTTTATGCTCTTCAATCAGCCATACTTTTAAAAAATCTTTTGAAGTGGTCCTGTGCAATAATTCTCCAAGAGTTCTGATTGAAGATGTTTTTAAGTTTTCATTTGGACTTTGGCTGATGTTCCACTCATTTTCAATCAGTAACTGACCATTATTCCTAGGAATAGTTGTTAGGCTACTTATCTCAGACCTATGAATCATTCAAGCCTGAAAAGGTTCACGAACTCTAGGATTTAACACCATTTCAACAAAGTGGGAAAAAATAAAACCCCAACACTCTTTATTTAGTAGCTTTCCAAACTTTGTTACTCACAAGTGATCAGAATTACCTGTAGTTAAAGTTTTTATTAATTTTGTTGTTGTTGCTAAACGTGAAACAATACATAGTTTAGCACATAAAATGGCATTTAGCTCCAATAAGATTAATCTAAATGATCTAATTAGCTCAAACGTGCCATACAAGATGATCAGCTGCAGAATGGTGGATCTCTCAGGTCTTATTTCAGGTCTTTACTGGACCTTTTTCTCAAAGATACAACTTTCAGACATTTCATCTGGTGTAAAGCATTTTTAAGACCTGAGTCTTACTATTTTGTCTTCCTATTTTGACTTCCGTTTGTATTCTTTAAAAAAAATATTTAATGAACACGTTGAACATTATGCTGTAAAATTGTGGAATCTAGTTTTAAAAAGTCAAATTACAAAGAAAAACTTTTTAAGAACATCCATCCATCCATCCATTTTCTTCCGCTTATCCGGGGTCGGGTCGCGGGGGTAGCAGCCTAAGTAGGGAGGCCCAGACTTCCCTCTCCCCAGCCACTTGGAGCAGCTCCTCTGGGGGAATCCCAAGGCGTTCCCAGGCCAGCCGAGAAACATAGTCCCTCCAGCGCGTCCTGGGTCTTCCTCTGGGTCTCCTCCCGGTGGGACATGCCCGGAACACCTCACCAGGGAGGCGTCCAGGAGGCATCCTAACCAGATGCCCGAGCCACCTCAACTGGCTCCTCTCGATGTGGAGAAGCAGCGGCTCTACTCCGAGTCCCTCCCGGATGACTGAGCTTCTCACCCTATCTCTAAGGGAGAGTCCAGACACCCTGCGGAGAAAACTCATTTCAGCCGCTTGTATCCGAGATCTTGTTCTTTCGGTCACAACCCAAAGCTCATGACCATAGATGAGGGTGGGAACGTAGATCGATCGGTAAATTGAGAGCTTTGCCTTTTGACTCAGCTCTCTCTTCACCACGACAGACCGGTACAGCGCCCGCTTCACTGCGGACGCTGCACCTATCCGCCTATCGATCTCACGCTCCAGTTTTCCCTCATTCGTGAACAAGATCCCGAGATACTTAAACTCCTCCACTTGGGGCAGGACCTCCTCCCCGACCCGGAGAGGGCATGCTACCCTTTTCCGGCTCAAGACCATGGCCTCGGATTTGGAGGAACTGATCCTCATCCCGGCCGCATCACATTCAGCTGCAAACCGCTCCAGCGAAAGCTGTAGATCACGAGCTGATGAAGCCAATAGGACCACATCATCTGCAAAAAACAGAGAAGCGATTCTAAGGCCACCAAAACGGATCCTCTCAACACCTTGGCTGCGCCTAGAAATTCTGTCCATAAAAGTTATAAACAGAATCGGTGACAAAGGGCAACCTTGGCGGAGTCCAACTCTCACCGGAAACGAGCCTGACTTACTGCCGGCAATGCGGACCAAGCTCTGACACCGGTCGTACAGGGACCTAACAGCCCATATCAATGGGCCTGGTACCCCATACTCCCGGAGTACCCCCCACAGAACCCCCCGAGGGACGCGGTCGAATGCCTTTTCCAAGTCTACAAAGCACATGTAAACTGGTTGGGCAAACTCCCACGCACCCTCCAGGACCCTGTTGAGGGTGTAGAGCTGGTCTAGTGTTCCACGACCAGGACGAAAACCACACTGCTCCTCCTGAATCCGAGGTTCGACTATCCGACGGACCCTCCTCTCCAGAACCCCTGAATAGACCTTACCAGGGAGGCTTAAGAGTGTGATCCCTCTATAGTTGGAACACACCCTACGGTCCCCCTTTTTGAATAGGGGAACCACCACCCCAGTCTGCCAATCCAAGGGAACTGCCCCCGATGTCCACGCGATATTGCAGAGTCGCGTAAGCCAACACAACCCCACAACATCCAGAGCCCTAAGGAACTCAGGACGAATCTCATCCACCCCCGGAGCCTTGCCACCGCGGAGCTTTTTAACCACCTCGGCGACCTCAGCACCAGAGATTGGAGAGCCCGACCCAAAGTCCCCAGGCTCCGCTTCCTCAGTGGAAGACGTGCCAGTAGGATTGAGGAGGTCTTCGAAGTATTCCGCCCACCGACTCACAACATCCCGAGTTGAGGTCAACAGCACGCCATCCCCACCATAAATGGTGTTGGTCGCGTACCGCTTTCCCCCCCTGAGACGCCGGATGGTGGACCAGAATCGCCTCGAAGCCGTACGGAAGTCATTCTCCATGGCCTCTCCGAACTCCTCCCACGCCCGAGTTTTTGCCTCAGCAACCACCCGAGCCGCATGCCGCTTGGACTGCCGGTACCTATCTGCTGCTTCCGGGGTCCCACAGGCCAAAAAGGCCCAATAGGACTCCTTCTTCAGCTTGACAGCATCCCTCACCGCCGGTGTCCACCACCGGGTTCGAGGGTTGCCACCACGACAGGCACCAACAACCTTGCGGCCACAACTCCGATAAGCTGCCTCGACAATAGAGGCGCGAAACATGGCCCACTCGGGCTCAATGTCCCCCGCCTCCCTCGGAACGTGTTCAAAGCTCTCCCGGAGGTGGGAGTTAAAGCTCCGTCTTACGGGAGACTCTGCCAGACGTTCCCAGCAGACCCTCACAATACGTTTGGGTCTGCCAGGTCTGACCGGCATCCTCCCCCACCATCGGAGCCAACTCACCACCAGGTAGTGGTCAGTTGACAGCTCCGCCCCTCTCTTCACCCGAGTGTCCAGGACATGCGGCCGCAGATCAGATGAGACGACAACAAAGTCGATCATTGAACTACGACCTAGGGTGTCCTGGTGCCAAGAGCACATATGGACACCCTTATGCCTGAACATGGTGTTCGTTATGGACAATCCATGACGAGCACAGAAGTCCAACAACAGAACACCACTCGGGTTCAGATCAGGGGGGCCGTTCCTCCCAACCACACCCCTCCAGGTCTCACTGTCATTGCCCACGTGAGCGTTGAAGTCCCCCAGCAGAACAAGGGAGTCCCCAGGAGGCGCACCCTCCAATACCCCCTCCAAGGACTCCAAAAAGGGTGGGTAATCTGCGCTGCCGTTCGGCGCATAGGCACAAACAACAGTCAGAGCCCGTCCCCCCACACGTAGGCGAAGGGAGGCTACCCTCTCGTTCACCGGGGTGAACCCCAACGTACAGGCACCAAGATGGGGGGCAACAAGTATGCCCACTCCTGCTCGGCGCCTCTCACCAGGGGCAACTCCAGAGTGGAAGAGTGTCCAACCCCTCTCAAGGAAACTGGTTCCAGAGCCAGAGCCATGCGTTGAGGTGAGTCCGACTATTTCTAGCCGGAACCTCTCAACCTCACACACTAGCTCAGGCTCCTTCCCCACCAGAGAGGTGACATTCCATGTCCCAATGGCCAGCTTCTGTAGCCGAGGATCAGACCGCCAGGGTCCCCGCCCTCGGCCACCACCCATTCCACAATGCACCCGACCCCTTTGGCCCCTCCCACAGGTGGTGAGCCTATGGGAAGGGGGACCCACGTCTCCTCTTCGGGCTGTGTATTAATAAAATCCACTTTAAATGACAAGAAAGTCTTCCTCCTTGAAACCAGGGGGTTAACAATATTAAGAATGGTTTGAAACTTTTGCAAACATCAGTCGTATTAAAGACTTTTACATTTTTAAACATACTTCCTTTTACAGGAAAATGCGAGAACATTTCGCTCCAGGCCTCTTGTTAACGTAGACCCAAAGTGCCTCCTGTACGTTCAGCAAAGAGAGCTTGCAGCAACAACACCAGCAGACGGTGAGCACCACTACAGTTCAAAACATTTCCCTACATTTACATGATTGCTGTCCGTTCATGGGCTTTTATCTAACCACCCAGTTCTTGTGGCTTACTGGGAAAACGTAACCTGTGTAATAAAGTTTTAAACTCACAATGTTTGAAGCCCAGTGGGTTCTCTGTTGATGAATTGCTTTGAAAAGTTCAACCAAACTTTAAATTTGAGGAATGTTTTGTTTTATTTTTGTTACCCAGAATTAGCAGTAATTGGAAATATGTTTTACTGAAGTTTCTGACAAATGCATTTTTGACTAAAAGTCTTTCTCACTCAAAGTTCACATTTTAAAAATAACTATATTAAAAATTTAAGTTTTAATCCAAACTACGAGGCAGCTTTTAACCTAACCTAGTAGTTTGTTTGTCTACATTTAATTTCAAATATGATGAAAAATAAAATCCTGGATGTAGTAAAACTAAATCTGTGTGGGTAGTATCTCATTGTTGGTGACTCAAAAAAAGACACATTTTTTGTTGCAGTCTCACTGAACTCTGTTTGCAGCCAGCGAGCCATGTGGTTCTGTTTTGAGTGGCCAGCCTACGTTTGTGTGCACAGCTTGCAAAACTATGTTCTTGGCCTTGCATATCATTTCATTGCCCAGCCCTAGCCACATTGCAGCCTACCTGCTACAATACATCACCTCGGCAGCAGTTTGATTTAATTTATTGGAGGATACTTTTGAAATGAAGATAAGCAGTCTTTGTCCATTGTTAGTTATCATCTTGATGGATTTTAAACCTGTTTTCTGTCATGAGAGCTTTCTATGCAGCATGTTTATTGTTAATTAAATTAAAGCTTCATAGCTACCTAGCTAAAATATTTGTTTTATTATGCTCCACCTCCAAACTGTTGATGTTCCTTTTAAGATTGATGGTTCTGAGATATGTGGGGTAAGGGAGGTGAAGTTTTTGGGTGTAATTATTGATGATAGTTTGTCATGGAAACACATACATTTTGTAAAAACTAAAATATCTAGATCCATTGCAGTGCTGTATAGAGTTAGAGATTTATTAAATGATAAAGCAATGTATTTGTTATATAATACAATTATAATCCCGCATTTAATTTATTGTGTGGATGTTTGGGGTACAGAGTGTAAAACTGTAAGTAAGCCTATTTTTACTTTACAGAAAAGAGCTATAAGGATTATTACAAAAAAACATTACTACCATCCATCAAATGTTTTGTTTTGCAAATTGAAGTTGCTGAAGTTTTATGATTTGGTTGACTATAATATTCTTTTAATATTGTACAAAGCTCAGAACTTCACATTACCCTCAAATATCCAAACGCTTTTTGTAAAAAGAAAAAGTACTTACAATCTTAAGGGTCCAGATATTTTTGTTATGCCACAGCATAGAACTAGTTTAAAGAGTAGGTCTACTTTAATTCATGGAATAGGTTTGTGGAATGGTTTAGAAAATGTTATTAAAGTTGCAAAATCAATGTCTTTGTTTAAGAAAATGATTAAAACTAAATTTCTGAAGAAAAAAAATATAAATTGGTTTACTGTATATCCAAATTACTATACAGGCATATGATAAAATATGATGAGTTATTTATTGTGTTGTGTTTTTTGTGGATTATTGTTGTTTGAATTAATCGTTTGAATTAATTTAGTTAAAGAAGGGGCAGATATAATAAGATTTTTTCTTCTTCTGCTTCCTTTCATTTTATGTATTGTTTTTTTTTTATTTACGTGATGTTGTAAATAGTTTTCTTGTATTTAAAAAAAAAATCTGAAATGAATAAATTAAAATTAAAATAAATAAAATAAAATAAAAGGCTTCCTCGTGGGAGCAATGGGGTAGGCCTCCCAGTAGAAAGACTTAAACTCAAAGATGTCTAAAATACCAAGGAGACAAATGAGTCATGCATTTTCTTCACAGTGTTAACCAGCATCGCTACATAACATCGAAACAGCTTTTTTCACCTTGTTCTGGATGCGACTCAGTTAAAAATGTGTTACCTTGTTTGAATTATTTGATCTAACAGCCTCTTGCTTTGTTTAATCTCTTTCAGACAGTGTTTCAGTCCTCGGATCGGATGACGCCACCACCTGCCATGTGGTCGTCCTACGACACACCGGTGACAGTCCCTCCACCAAACGCATGCTGTGTTTTTAGTTTACATTTCTATACAAGTAAATGAGCTGTGCCTGCCATGATTTAATTATTTACGGTATTCATTTTTTTAGGTAGTGGAGCCGTTTGCCTTGCTCACTGTGACGGCTCCAGCACCTGGTCCGAGGTTCTGCTCGTTGTGAAAACTGTTGCGTCGCTGAGTAAAGTCTGTAAGGACGGCAGGTATGACACAGACATGCATTTAAAATGTTCTAAAGTTTAATTTTTTAATTATAGGGCAGAACATTGGCTAGAGCTGTAGCCTCCCAATGAGAAGGTTGAAGGTTTCAGTTTTCTCCGGGTACAGTAGTCCCCCGTTTATCACGGAGGCTCCGTACCCTGAAGCCCCACAATAAGTGAAAAACTGTGACGTAGGAATAGTGCAAGTACATGTAGTAAGTATTTTAATATACTTTAATATATGACTGAGAATCTTCACCAGCATATTTTAATATACATCTATATAGATATTGATAAAGGCATTTTAAACCCTTCCCACACCCTTGCAATATTCTAAACAATGTTTCTAAACGCTCTAAAAGAGCACAGGATATCATGATTTCAGCTAGGCCTGTTGCGATAATAAATCAATTAATCACATGATAAATGAAAGTTATCGACCTCATTTTCATTTATCGGCTTTATCGTTTCTTCGTGTGTCTCTCTTTCTACTGAAGACACTGGATGACAAAAGGCTCAACTCCGGTGCTCTTCACTAACCCCTCCCTTTTTATTTTCTCTTTAAAATCCATTTTAATCATTCAAAATCACATTTTTGGATCAATAAAAGCAGCTAGGCTGAGAAGCTAAGCTACCGTACTATACTACAGTATATCAATTTATTTATAGAGCACTTAAAACCGCAACAAGGCCAACCAAAGTGCTTGGTCTTGTTGAAGCTCCACCATTCACGGTTGAAACCCATGCCTTAGTCTAAAAAGTTGTTTTTCTCTTCAGAAAGAAGCTGAGAACTTGTTTACAGATTATTTTTTTTCAAGCTTTGTGTGAAAAATGCTATGCTGAAGAGCTCAAACCACACCGAGCATCCACCATTTTGAGAACCAAAAAACAGAAACGAGAGACAGCCCATGTCACGTCAAGGGGCCTCCCTCCCATTTTTTCTTAAAGAGACATGCTGCTCGCTCCCTCACTCGCTCCTTCGGTTCAAACAGGCTTATACTGTTATCCAGTGGTCAAAAAAGGTACTACGCACAAAATAAATTAACCAACATGTCTTCTTAAATTTGACAATAATTACAAATTATTGTGAAATTTCAAACAGTATTATCATTTATCGCAATAATTTGTGGGACAATTAAAGCTGCTATATGTAACTTTTCTAACAATATATTTTTAACATATTTCTTCACTCTGTCACTAGATTGATGTTAGAGAGGTAATCTCTGAAAAAAAAAACAAAAAAAATATTGTCCCCTTGCTTCTCCAGGTGGTAAATAAGCATTTCTAAAAAGAAAAAGTGACCCGCCATTTTCCAGCCAATAAAAACAAAGTTTGTAACCAGCCAATAAAAACCGAGCTTGAATTTGAATCAGCCAATAAAAACAGAGCTTGAATTTGAATTTCAACAGACCACAAGGGGGCAGAGCCATATATGGCTCTGAGGGGGAGGGATCAGAATGCTTTGCTTGTTGAAATTTTTTCTAAGTGCTGATGTTCTACAGAAACTGCAGACTTCACCTTTAATCACCCAGCAAAATTTGTTGTGGTGGCGGGCCTAATTTCAGCTCCATGCCTCCGGCTGCACTCTGCTGCCAGCGCTCTTGGCCACGCCCACTTCTCGCTGCATGAAGAAGCTTCTCCTGCAGCTGTGGGCTGCACAAAGGTGTAGCAGGTGCTAAATAATTAAAAATAATTTATTTTAAATAAAAAATCCATTCCGATCGTTCGGCTCCTACATCAATCAGCCATTTGTGTCATGTCCAATCTTATTTTGCAAAACAGCGATAGAGTGAGTCTGCAAAAAAAAGGAACCACGATGTAGCGAAGGACTACTGTACTCCAGTTTCCTCCCACAAGCCAAAAACATGCACGTTGGGCTGCTTAGTGACTCTAAATTGTCCCTAGGTGTGAATGAGAACGTTGTTTGTCTCGTGTCTCTGTGTCTTAGTGATGCACTTGAGAAAAG
>JBBPBX010030519.1:0-14006 GCA_038048925.1 Garcialebias charrua
GCACTCTCCAATACCCCCTCCAAGGACTCCAAAAAGGGTGGGTAATCTGCGCTGCCGTTTGGCGCATAGGCACAAACAACAGTCAGAGCCCGTCCCCCCACACGTAGGCGAAGGGAGGCTACCCTCTCGTTCACCGGGGTGAACCCCAACGTACAGGCACCAAGATGGGGGGCAACAAGTATGCCCACTCCTGCTCGGCGCCTCTCACCAGGGGCAACTCCAGAGTAGAAGAGTGTCCAACCCCTCTCAAGGAAACTGGTTCCAGAGCCAGAGCCATGTGTTGAGGTGAGTCCGACTATTTCTAGCCGGAACCTCTCAACCTCACACACTAGCTCAGGCTCCTTCCCCACCAGAGAGGTGACATTCCATGTCCCAATGGCCAGCTTCTGTAGCCGAGGATCAGACCGCCCCAATCAAAAACAAAACTAAAAACGGGATTTCCCAGAATGCTTAGTAGTATATTAGTGTTCAATTATAGTTTAAATCTGTATCCGTTGATCAAATTCAACAAGAATTACAACCCATAGTGCCACAATCAAAAATAAAACTAAAAAATGGGGACTGTGTTGATTTCCCATAATGCTTAGCAGTATTTTAGACTAGTGTTCCGGGTTGCACCATGAGTCAGAAGGACGTCTGTGGTAGAGACATGCCTCTTGTATGCCAATATTTTGGTTAATACAGGAAACCCTCGAGGTACGACACCCGTGACCTACGGCAACTCAGACTTACGATTTTATCATATTTAATAAAAATTTGATTAAATTTTTTTTTTTTTGTTTAAATGTTATTAATTTCATGTGTACAGCACTTTGTTGCAGCTGTGGTTGTTTTAAATGGCTTTATAAATAAAGTATAATTATTAATATTATGTTTTTATTACAATTTTATCGTATTTACGCAACTTCCGGTCGTTTCCGGTCGCCATTTTACAATTGTCTACTGCGGTCAATGGAGCTCCACCATAGAGGCTCCTGTCAGCTGGCTCTAGAGGACCGTGTGTCCGATCAGGGTTGCCTCATACGGATAAATTAGCTGGAAACACTCGGTCAACTCTGTGGACGTCTCAGGCCCGGAGGAGCAGCCGCGGATCGCCCCGCGATCGCTCCCACAACGCCGCCCGACATGCTAACGACAGCAGCTAAACAGAGCAGCTAACACAGGCGAAGACACCGAGCCGACATGCCGCGGAGGGGCCATCTGCGGCCGGGAGCTCGCCGCAAATGTCCGCCTGGCAGCCTAAGATGTCGGGGGACACCGAGCTAACGCGGAGATACAAAGCCGACAGCCTTTTTGAATGAACTGACATGCTGCTAATGGCGGGGCCTAACCGTAGCTAACGCCGAGCAGCTTGTTTTGGATGGAGGAACATCGCGGAGAAACGGCTTTCAGTAAGTTTTTTTTTTTTCTGGCTCCAAATGTATGAAGTTAAGAAGTTAACGCCAAAATTACACCACACGCGTTACGGCTCCGCCCCGCTCCGGTCCGACCTCTGCAGCAAATACGCACCCATTATAATCAATGACAGAATTACACTGGCTCCGCACGACGGCGGCGAGCTGCGGAGAGCGGACGGCAGTCCGTCAAAATTAGAAATTTTTCTATTTCTGCCGGACGCCGGAGCTGTGCGGAGTCAACTTTTGAAGATTACGTCGCACCAACAGGAAAAGGAACGAGCACAACTTCCGTATTTACAAAATAAAATCACCACGGGCGGACTTAATCCTAGCTCTATACGGATTTATTTGTACAAAAATGCTTTCAAACTATCATTTATGACTACGCCTACAAACGCAATACAATAAATAAATAAATAAATAAAGTATTTTATTCTGAAATGTAATACATCACTTCCTGTTGCTCAAACCATGTCCTGTCGCTCATTTACGAGAGAAGATCAAGGCAGCAGTCTCTACTGTTGTTCTCCTTCTTCCACCGAATGAATTGTTTTGTTCTGACTTACTTATTTATCACTTGATTTATCGCGCGATCCCGCAAATCCCGCGCATGCGTCTAGGAGCGGCGCATGCAGGCGGACCTGAGCTGAGCGGAGGTAGTGGAAATTGGAGTTTGAGACGCTCAGCTGCGACCTGCGGAGCGGAGCGGACCGTATGTAGTGTAATTTTGGGGTAACAGTCCTTCTTTTAAACAGTTTTGACCACGTGTGTGCGTGTGGAGCGTAAGGAAGCTGGGGGAGCTCGGACGGGTGCAAGAGCTAATACTAAAAGACGAAGGCAGGCTTTGACCAGCTCAAAGTAAGAAATTATATTTTTTATTTATTGTACAGTATTCATTTACTGTACATGTAAAGTTCTGTGCATGTTTATGGCCTAGTATGTCTGCTTGTTCAGTCTCATGCCGTTAAATATGTGTGCGGCGCTCCGTTAGCGGTATAGCCGCGACCTATGTCAGAAACGCAGACCTACGACAGGCACGTGTTTTTGGTCCGCGAGGTACGACAACATCGACCTAAGTCAGACCCGTAGGTTCCAATCCCTGACGTACCTCGAGGGTTTCCTGTACTGTAATGAGGTTCAGAGTGTCTTCTCTGGGTTAACCTCACACAATGTTAAGACAGAAGTCACAGAGTTTTGTGCAACATACGTGCTCTCCCTTCAATAACTTAATTATTACAGTCTCCTATACCTGAACACCGATATCGGATCGGAAAAGTATCGGTATCGGTCAATACCCAGATTTAGGAATTGTATCGGATCGGATGTAAGAAATGTGGATCGGTGCATCCCTACTCCTTTTAGTGATGTTTCATCACAAAAACGTATTGATATAGCATTTTATGATGATGTCATGAAATCCCATTTTCATATCAACTGCTTTCTGTGAGAAACT
This sequence comes from Garcialebias charrua, assembly GCA_038048925.1. Classification (NCBI taxonomy): domain Eukaryota; kingdom Metazoa; phylum Chordata; class Actinopteri; order Cyprinodontiformes; family Rivulidae; genus Garcialebias; species Garcialebias charrua. The sequence continues at coordinate 2,851 of JBBPBX010030519.1, forward strand.
AGCATTTGTTTTATAATCTATTTGTCATTTTACCATTTGTGTCGCAAGTTTTTTATTATTATTTTTTTTCTTGAACCACAAACACCATATAAAAAAAAAAATCAAAAACAGGAACATGTCTGCATTGGTTTTTGCCAGGAATCTGTTGGAATCCTGGCAAAGTAATTAGTAATCTAATGCGTTGTTTTTTCAAAATCCAGTAATCAGATTAAAGTTACTTATCCAAATTACTGTCCGTTACTATTTTTGTCATTTTCTCTAGAAATGTAATTTTATTTCCTCTATGCGTCTCTGGGAGTGACATCAGGTCTATGCAACAATTCAGTCACATTTTCATCACCTGACCTGTGATACCTGACACCACGCCGTGACAGAAACATAAACAATGGAACGAGGGGAAAGATACGCATTTTGTAGCTGGAAATACAGGAACTATTTTGAGTTTCTGTCAGCCAAGGATGACTATATCAAGGTTGGTTGTACCCTCTGTGCTGGTGAGAAAGTGCTGTCTAGCTTCAAAAACACCACATCAAATCTGAAGAAACATTTTGATTTGTAGCACGGGACAGTAAAACTGATGGAGCAAGCCCTGCCAGGTGGTTTGAAGCAGAGAGCTGGGACAGAGGTGGAGAGAAATCTGAAGGCTGCACTGAATGATAAAGACTTTCTGTCAACTACTGCAGATATTTGGACTGCTAATGCCAATAATAGAAACTGTATAAGAGTAACAAGGTGACTGTCCTTATGGAACTTTACTACCCACACTTGAAGGTCTGATGCAGAAGACCCTGGCTGTGAAAGATTCACTCTCCAGGATGACTGCAGGACTTCCAGGTGCAGGTATGTTCCATCTGTAAGCTAGTTATTTTTTTTTTTACATCAAACTATTTTTGTACATTGTACAGCATATTCATTTTCATCACAAAAAATATTAAAACAAATACAAATGTCAATAAGAATACAAAACAAAATTAAATCATCATCATCATCATCAGCTTTATTTATAAAGCACTTTAACACAGCCACAGCTGAAACAAAGTGCTGAATATCAGTTACAAACAAGATAAAATAAAGCATAAAAACAGAGCTACAAAACTAACACACAGTGAACTAAAAACTCTATTTAAAATACAATAAAATGACAAGTTAAACAGATAAAATCAATACTAATAAAAATGAAGTAAAATCAAGTCTCAGTTGGGTTGAAGGCCAATGAGTATAGGTGAGTTTTCAAACGGGTTTTATAAATGGACAGTGAGGGGGCCTGTCGAATGTGCAAAGGTAGAGCGTTCCATGCCTTAGGGGCACTAACAGAGAAGGCCCTGTCTCCTCGAAGCTTACTCTTACTCTTTGGAATGACCCGGAGTAGCTGGTCAGCAGACCTGAGTGACCGGGATGGAGTGTAATGGTGTAGAAGCTCGGTCAAATAAGGGGGCAAGGCTGTTTAAAACCTTAAAAACAAACAAAATAATTTTAAAATGAACTCTAAAATACACGGGCAGCCAGTGGAGAGAAGCCAGGACAGGTGTGATGTGCTCTCTTTTGAGTGTTCCAGTTAAAAGACATGCAGTAGCATTTTGCACCAGCTGCAGACGTGCAAGTGAGGACTGGCTGACTCCAAGATAGAGAGAATTACAGTAATCCAGCCATGATGAAACGAAGGCATGGATTACTGTTTCGAACTGTTGCCGTGAAAGAATAGGTTTCACCTTTGCCAATTTTCTCAAATTATAAAAAACATACGTTACTGTGGCCCTTATTTCACTATCGAGCTTAAAATCACTGTCCATCTTAAAACCAAGATTTGTAACTGTAGATTTTACGTACATTGTCAGGGGGTCTAAGTCAACTGGAGGGCTCAAACAAGCTCCACTAGGTCCAAAATCAAGTACCTCAGTCTTTTTTTCATTAAAATGCAGGAAGTTTAGGGCCATCCAAGCTTTAAGATCCCCGAGACATGATAAAGGAGGTTTAATGGACCAGGCATCAACTCGCCTCAAAGGTACATAGATTTGTCAATCATCAGCGTAGCAGTGAAAGGAGATGCCATGTTTTCTAAAAATTGATCCTAGAGGAAGCAGATACAAAGAAAAAAGCAAAGGCCCTAAAATTGATCCCTGAGGTACACCACATGACAAAGGAGCAGAAAAGGATTCATACCCAGCAATTTTTACAGAAAATGTTCTGTCAGCCAGATAGGACCCCAACCACTCCAGAGCAGTCCCACCGACGCCTACTTGGTGCTGTAGACATGACAATAAAATGCTGTGGTCCACTGTGTCAAACGCAGCAGTTAAATCCAGTAACATAAGGATCACATGATCACCTGAGTCACATGCCTGAAGGATGTCATTAAAAACTCTCAACAGAGCTGACTGTGCTATGGAGAGTTTTAAATCCAGACTGGAACACATCCATGATGTTATGTTCATCCAAGAAGGATTTTAACTGCGAATAAACAATTTTCTCCAAGATTTTTGACAGGAGGGGAAGCTTAGAGATGGGCCTAAAATTCCCCAGCACAGTGGTATCAAGACCGTTTTTTTTAACAGGGGCTGCACAACAGCATGTTTAAAATTAGCAGGGACTACTCCAGATAGCAGACCACTGTTAAAAAGGTTGAGAACCAAGTGTTTAAAACAAGGGAAAACCTCTTTAAGAAAGTGTGGTTGAAGAGCATCACAAGGAGAACCAGAAGGCTTAATCTGAGTGACCATGTCCTCTAAAAATGACTCAGTCACCGGCTCAAACTGATTGAAGGCAGCAGAGCAGGGGACACACAGAGGGTTCAGAGTTTGTGCGTGAGATAGAAGCCCTTATAGAGGTAACCTTATCAATAAAAAAACTGCATAAAATTATTGCACAACTGAGTGGATGCTTCAAAACCAGGTGTCTGTGGAGAGTTAAAGTGAAACTCAACACAGGTTGAGACGGTAACTCCTCCCCCGAAGCCGATAGAAAATCTCCATCAAAATGGGCGTGTCAAGAGACAAGCAGGGGAGGAGGTTGGGGGTTGTCCTGCGTTCACGCCCCCTCTAGTGATAACTCCCACCCCTCCCCAAGTTTAGATTTCAAAATGGCGGATAGTCGCGTCTTCAGTAAGTAAATACCTAAACTTGTACTAAAATAACAGTTGTAAAATGTTGTTGCGTGTATTTAATCACACACACACAGCTTAAGCATATGCTTCTGAACACAGAACACATTAAAAACCTGTGTTTAGTTGCATGGCATGCTGCTATGTTTTTGTCGTTTGTCACTTTAATTTGCCACATCTTTTTACTTAGCACATTACAAAAGTAACGTTTCATAACAAATTTTATTATAAAATATTGATTTCTCCTACCCTCGTTTTGTTTGACGCTTTGGCTTATTTTTGTTATGCAACCCAGAACTAAACACACGTTGTTTTTTGAATTGACTATAAATTAGCACCAAACAGTGGTAAAATATTTTATTTGGTTTCCAAATATCCGTGTTTAGAAACATTCTATAAGCTTGTACGATATATATTTGTCAGGATGTGTATACAGTATTTGTTTAAGCTATGTGTCAGCTAATCCAAACTGGGCACAACACAGCTGATAAGATTTATGAGAAATAATATTTCTTAATGCAAACCAAACAAATTGCAATGAATTTAACAATACTGTGTATCCTTTAAAATGTTCTTTTCAGATAACTGTGATGACTCAAGCACCCAGCAGCCACGCAGAGTAATTGCAGCCAGGATTACTTTAACCAAGAAGAAGATGATGCAGAGAGTCTTGGCCAGAGCTGCTTCATCTCTTGAGACACGACAATGTTGGGAGGCTACAGCTGAGACCCTGTTTGCTTTCTGGCTGGCAGGTGGAGCATCCTGTGGGTGGAGCATCCTGAAGGTGGTCTCGAGTGTTTGGGACTGCTGTTCTTCTGTCCACTGCGTCCATACAGAGGAGATGGAGGTGGTGTCCCGTGTGTTTTCAGGGCTGACACGACACAGAACCTTTTGTTGTTTTGAATTAACTTACTGTTAATAAAATGAATCATAAACAACTCGTTTTTGTAATCAATTTGTTTATTTATTTATTTTTTGCCTCATGCATGAGGACAAATCTGGGACACGTTGCAACGGTCGACTTCCCACTCACTCCATCCCGACCCTGGATATTTGCAGTCCTGAAAAGAGAAAAGATCAAAAGTTTAATCTGAGTAAATGTAACATTTTAATGGAGAAAAATGTTGATTCAAAATTTCACACCGTCAACAAATCCCCAAAATGTTGGGACAGGTAGCAATGAACAAATAAACAAGAATTAATGTTGCATAAACTTTTTTTAAACTTTTTTTATATAATGTCCGCCATAATAAAAGTAATAAATAAAATAATAAATAATAAATAAATAAAACATAATAATTAAATAATAATATTAATACCTGCATACAGAGGGTAAAGGTGGGCTACAAAAGTAATAAATAAAACACGAATACCTGGTGAATCAGCTCTCATGTCACCTCCAAAGTGACATGTCAACATGTCTCCAATCAAGCTTGATGTCTGTGAAGCACGGCTCAGAGATTCCCTGGATGTGGAACGCCTCATGGAAATAAAAAAGAACAACACATTTTTAATCACCTTACAAACAAGCATACTTGAGAAACATTACTGTTTTATCACCTTGTTGATCTGTCAAACAGATGACCCAGTGCAAAATAAATACTGCTGCACAGAGCTGATGACCATGATATTCATTCACCAAGTACATATTATTTTATAAATAACTTTGATCCATAACATTATTTGCAGCAAAAGAACACCGTGTCTAAAACATCGTTAACCAGTAGCCTACAACAGCTAAAATTAGCACAGCTAGTCTCCATTGTTTTTTGATGTTACGGTCTTCCTTATCCGAGTTCATAAGAGTTCACACACACTGCAGTGTTCATAAGAAACACTAGATTTTTAGCATTTAAACGCAACTACAACACAAACTAACGTTGATCAGCAACAGATGAAAACGCCACGACCTTATGTGGGGCAACAACGAAGCAACGCTGCAGGTCACAAATATAGCACATGAAGAAACGCGTCATATACTCAAAAGATAAACTATGGAATGGAAAGGTGTAAAATGGTACTCACCTCCAAACGGATTGTACCCTGATGGTGTAGGGGTGGGTGAACATCAGTTTGAAGAGCTGTTCTTGGAACAGCTTCACTCATCAATACTAATGCTATGTTGCTAATCTCTGATCCAACTCCGCCCTGAGCTCTGCAGGGGGAGTGACCTTCTCGGGGGAGTGGCTCCACTTTTATATTCAAGGAGGAGATGATTTGACGTCACAACTGAGCAGACACGTCACAACTGAGAGTTAGAACAAGTAAGAAAATTAAGGTGCAATAACCTCTGTTCAATCCATAGGAGTACCGTAAACACGTTTTTAGACCAAATATTGCAAACTTTAACTAATACGCACAAATACATGAAAATTAACACAGAAATAGTGCTATGAAACATTTTAAACACATTCTAGGGAGTTTATCAGCTAAAAAAAGTTAAATTTTGGTTTAGTTTCACTTTAAGAAAAAGAGTCAATGGTACTAAAAAGGACACATGTATTGTGGCTGTGGGATAAAATCAAGTTAGAAAAATAGTCCTATTTGGCGGCTTTAACTGTGTCCTGATAATTGTGCCAACAGTCTTTAAAAATTTGAAGGGATACCTGCAACTTGTCCTTCCTCCACCTGCGTTCCGCTCTGCGACATTTCTGTCTGACAGCTCGAGCCATTCTGTTCTGAAGCCAGGGTTCACATTTAAATCCAGGCTGTTTGGTCATTAAAGGAGCCACATTATCCAACACAATCAGACAGGATGACCGGAGCCAAGAACTAAGATCCTTAGCATCAGTTAAGGCAGGTGGACAGAGCTGGCAGAAAACCTCAATGAACTGTCCAGCAGTAGAAGGGTTAATAGTCTGACAGCTCTGAGCAGGAGTTTGAGTTTTAACAGGAGCATATGTGAGAACAGTCTGGAATGTTATTGGCATATAATCAGAGATAATAGAATCATGAATTTCCAGATTAGACACAGGTAATCCCAAAGAGAGCACAAGATCTAGAGTGTGACCTTTATCGTGTGTAGGACCACACCGACTTCGAGGGACATCCACACCAACAACACGAACCAGGCAAGCATCCACCGGCTCCAGAAACAAGCCAAGGCAGAAACACACCAGGAAGCACATCAGGAACTGGCTGGAAACCATTGCACAGAGAAAAAAAGGCTTTCAGCCTCACCAGGTGTCCACTGCGTTTACTGTGGCGGCAATGACATTTCCGCCGGTGGGGCAGCGCCGGGGCTCGGCACAGGTGAGCTGGAATTCCCGACAAAAGCTGGGGGGGAGGGGGGAGATTTTATGTTCCCATATATTAAAAGCAGCCACATTATGTGTAAATAACCTTAGATCTAATAACGTTTGGCGATCATAGACCAATAGTGACTTGACTTCACTTAAAAACAACAAAATAACAACAAGGACTGGGAGTGAGAAACGACCTGCCACGTACAATGGCACCATCTTGTCACGTATGGATCATAATATTGATCCCACATCAGGCATGGTTTGCAAGTAATTCATTTATATAATAAATAGTAGGCCTTGTAGACATATCAAAACATATCAATTATATTTTTCAGGCCATCCAGACTCATTTTGCCGGTGTGCTGGATGACAAAGACGCCCTTCTTGCAGCTGTCAGTTGTTCTAAATTCAATCTCCGATTGCTAAGAGATGCAGGTAGGGCGTGAGTAAAATAATTTTGATTTTGACTTTGAACAACTGTCTTGATTATATTTTTTTATTTAAAAAGGTATTTATGTTTAAGAAAGTGAAGAAAGACATTTTTTTGTAAACATAGTACAGTATTTGTTTAGTGAAGTCAAGAAAGACACTGATTTATATAAAGCAAGTATTTCTTTATGATTCTGAAGTCAAGAAATACTGTTTTTTTATATATGTATTTTTTCCTCATATAGTTTTAAAGTTCAACTTTATGTCAGGAGATACTTGTTAATGTTACCATTAAAATACACTTTCAATAAAATAAGTACTGGCAAAGCACAATGCAATTTTTATGTTGAGGTGACAGAGGGTTGTTGTCAGCAGCTGCTGAAAGTAACTAATAAAGTAACTTGTAATCTAGCTTAGTTACTTTCCAAATCAAGTAATCAGTAACTTAACTAATTTACTTTTTCAACGTTAACTATGCCATCACTGACACTTCCAGTGGATTCTTCTTCGTTGGTGTTCAGTGGGCAGCTTCTACTTCTGGTTTGCGGACTAGGCTTCTTGGTCTAACTTCTTGGTCTGCTGCCTTCATACGTCTCCTCTTACATGTCTCTGCGTGAGTGCAGCTAATCAACTAATATGATATATATATATATATATATATATATATATATATATATATATATATATATATATATATATATATATATATATATATATATATATATATATATATATATATATATATATATATATATATATATATATATATATATATATATATATATATATATATATATATATATATATATTATATATATATATATATATATATATATATATATATATATATATATATATATATATATATATATATATATATATATATATATATATATATATATATATATATATATATATATATATATATATATATATATATATATATATATAATATATATATATATATATATATATATATATATATATATATATATATATATATATATATATATATATATATATTCTTAATAGGATTTCAGAGAAGAATCTGTTCTTAAGCATTTAAACAAACAGCTGGTATAGTTTTGTAGTGAGGATGCTCCTATTTGTTCAAATTCATGTTATGGTAAGAAAATAATAAATAAAAAAACACATAAGGCTGCTATTGTTACACGTGATAGAGGAGAGCATGGATTCTATGAGGAGCTTTTGGCAACTTACAGCTTCCAACCAGATGAACCATTTGTCCACACTCATCATCACATCACATTGCACAAGCTTTCATTTCTTGTCCTTTTGGCTTGCTTTGCTGTTTCCCATTAATGCGTGCTTGCACAGATGCAAAGTGTTGATCTGAAGTGCTTTACTGGAAAGGTCCCTTCTCAAAGACTGCTTGTCTGTCAATCAACACTCTCCTAATTGGTCACAGCACCGTTGCCAATGTTGTCTGGCTCCATTAGGAGCTCTTGGCCTTCCAAAGATCTGCATTTCTTAGTCACAATTTAATGAGGCGGGAATAATGAAAGACAGTTGGATTGTGTGCAGAGCTTCTGTGCTGCTCGTGATGATCAAGATATTGTCAGTGTTTACCCCCCAGGATTTCACTTGTGATTTCCATTGTTCACCAAGCTCTTTAAAAAGCATCACCAGACAGAATTGACTTCTGCAGCCCATTTGTGGCTTTTTGAGGAACAGAACTTGTAAATTGTGCATCATTGTTCCACACTTAATCTATTGTATTGATTTTTGGGGGAATGCGTGTAAAACAATCACAAAGCCTATTTTTGTATTACAGAAAAGAGCTGTAAGAATTATCACTAGAAAACATTACCGTCATCCATCAAGTACATTATTTTATCAACTGAAGTTATTGAAGTTCCATGATTTGGTAGACTATAATATTTTATCAGTTATGTATAGGGCTCAAAATAATGCATTACCTTTAAATATCCAAATGCATTTTGTTAAAAGACAAAGTTGTTATAATCTTAAGGGGACAGAGATGTTTGTAAAACCACAATTCAGAACTAGTTTGAAGGGACGTTCTACCTCAATCCAGGGAATTAGATTATGGAATGGCTTGGAGAATGTAGTTAAAAATGCCAAGTCAATGTTTACATTTAAGAAAATGATCAAAACGAATGTGTTAAAAAATATATATGAAATAGCGTAATGTGTATTGTATTAGTTAGAAAATTAGAAAGAGTTAGTCATTTTGTACTGTTGGTTGAAGATTATTATTGTTTAATCTGATTGTTGGAGAAAAGGGGCAGATATAATAAGATTTATTCTTCTTTCTGCTACCTTTCATTTTTTTATATTTTGTACATTATCATTTATGGGATTGTCTTGTATTGTTTCTTTTGTAAAAAAATGAATAAATTTAATAAACATAAACATAAACAAATTAGTTCAAAGGAGGACCTTTTTCTTGAGAACAGCTTCAATAAGCAAACGCTTGACCTCTAGAGATTTGGAAAACACTCCAGCACCTGCGCCAGGCAGGGATTTTAGTTGGATCTTAAATCCAGAGAAGCCATCATTAACCGTGTTTCCATCTATTTTCAATAAGAATTTTGAGTGAATTTTTGAAAATTCGCAAAAATGTAAATAAAAATTAATGCGAAGCAGAAGTGTTTCCATCAACTGGCTTGAAGCGCATCTACCAGGCCACGCAAAGCGGCATTACGTCAGACGTCAGCGTCATTACGTCAGACGTCAGCGTTACGCATGTCTACAGTAAACAGGAAGTAGCGGTTGAAAACAGGACCCGACCACACATCTCGTCAAAATGGAGAGAATATTTCAGGAATGTGTTGCTATCGGGCAAGTTGTATTTATTCTGTCATGCCAACTAGTTTTAGCGATGTTACATGTTGTCCGGAGACGAAGTCACGTGACGTGAATGTTCGCTACGGCAGAACTGAGTCGGCAAATCTGTTTCCATCTGTCGTTTTGCGCATCAGCTCTGTTTCGAAGAACCCAAAAACCACCTCAAGCGAGCGTATCAACTTTTTTGAGAATTTGAGGAAGTAAATTTGCATCTTGCCGTTTCCATTCAGCTTTTCTGATGTGATACTTCAAAATGCGCATCTAGAAACCTTGATGGAAACACGGCTACTGCCTTCAATCCAGAACGAGGGAGGAATGCTAAATGAAAGGTGTTGGATAGCCACAAAGATCCCCCCCCACCACCACCACCACCACCACACACACACACACACACACACGCTCTGTAAAAGAGTCATGGGTCGGACAACCCTATTACCAGTCACTCTTCTGTCACATAATTTTGGATCATTTTCAAAACTTGCCATGTGTAAAATTTTGACAAATGTTTTTTGTATAGATGACGAGGGCGATTGTGACTTGGGAAACAGTGATGGATCATTACTGTTAAGAAAGGCTGGTCTGCTTTTTAACATCTAAACCGTTGCTGTAGCTGCGGCTCATGTGCACATCTGTCAGCTGGAAGATTGGTGGTCCAAATCACTAGACTTGGAAAGCACTTCATGCATTTGGTTTTATTTACTGATTTATACAAACCTGTGGTTGTTCATCTGAAACTGATACGCTTCAATGAGGAAATTTTGATTCCTGGTTTAAAGAAAGTTCAACTTACCCACAATTACAAAACAGACTTTGTTTGACGTTCTTAAACACAACTTGTGTACGGTATGACACATTCAACACAGTAATCCCACTTCACCACCAAATTATCACCAAAGTTGTTAAATGTGGTCTTTAAACCACATCACACAATTCACATATATTTAAGACAAACCCTTAGTTTTTGTATTTGATATTTAGAGCAAAAAAAAATAGTTTTGCTTTAGGAGTGTTGATATGTTTGATTTACTGTAAGTAAATATAAACACCTTCAACAACAAGGTATCTCAACATTAATATGTCTTTATTCAATGTCTTTGATACATTTTTCAAATTACTTCCCTTCTGTTAAAAAACCCTGCTCACACCCTGCAAGTTTAGAGTGTGGAGTGACTATACTGACGTTGGATAAAGATAACTACAGGAAGGCTAAATAACAGTACTATCAGCTGGGTTTGTCTAATAAGCAGTGCTGGGCAACGCTAATCCAAAAATTAGTTCCACAATTTCTAAAACGCTTATTAATTTTTTTAGGTCCACAATTTCAAAAGCACAAATGTCTTATGAAAATTAGGGGAAGCTAATCTAATCCGCTATTTATATTCGACAATTGGTAGCCGGCAGCGTTATGCAATATTTGCACTACACTGCCAACTGAAAAGTAACAAAAATGATCCTAAAAGGATGAAATTACAAAAATCAAAGGATTTATTTAATACTTTACGTACATATATTCTATTCGGCCACGAAATTAACAAAAAATAGAATGATCTTTT
>JBBPBX010030519.1:22592-35129 GCA_038048925.1 Garcialebias charrua
GTTCCTACATTACATCTTGGATATGGGAAACAGACAAAACAGAGAACAACCTCCCGCAGCAGAATGCTACTGGACAGTTGATAAGCTAGCAGCTAGCTAGTTCTACTAGACCTGGCTGTACCTCAGTCCACTGCCTGTGTTGAAGTTTCAACCTGCGACATGCAAGGAGATTCTTCCTTCAACCCCCCTGAAGAAATAACAGGTGAGTAAAATGTCATCAAACACTGTGCAGCTCTATAAAAATGAACAGACCACTGCACTGTTAGCCCGTTATCATTTGAACTCTTTCTGCGTTGAAAAAATATACAGTAGTAGTTTCCACAAGACAAACATGTTTTATTAACATTATTTGAGGTCTGACTTTAAAAACATTTCAGCCATTTCTCTGTTTCTGTAAGTTATTCGCACAGTTTTGCTGGGAGCATCGGTGACATGCTGTCACAGAAAAAAAAGCAATCCTGTCATCAATGTGTATAAGCATACAGTTTAACTATACACAAGACTGTTTTGTTTATTGTCAAATATGAATTAATACTTTGTTTTACAGCAGCAACTGGCCACCAACTCCTTGCTGACAAAGGGTTTGATGTCAAGTCAGAGGTGGAAAAAGGGAAGCTAGTCTGAACCTGCCCACCTTTCTGCATCCAGGACACAAGCAGTTCACTGAGGAAGAGGTATGTATTGTACAAGGAGTGTTGTGGCCTTTTGTAGCACTAAGTGCAATAAAGTAAAAATATCTTTGTAAGTACAGGTGTTTCCGGCAGCGTGTAACTGGCCCGGCGGGGCACAAAGATTTGCTTGCCCGCTGGGCCGACACACATTTATGGACCTGTCAGGCCTGTCATGATCCAAATATATATATTTTAAATAAATTCTGTCGACCGTGACATCACATTGGTTGAAGTTTTTGAAGGACATCACGCTAATCCAATGAAAACTCACAGCACTCCTCAGTTGGCTCAGTCATTCCCTTCCCAATTAGACCAAATTTATATACTGTATTCAAATCCATGTTTATTACAGTGATTGATTACTGAAATATTCCACACATCCCAAAACAGACATTGATTGTAGTACATTAAATTTAGAAATGAACACACCAACCTTTAAATATAAAGCAACTGTGCTCTAATTTGACTTTTAATGAAGTGGAACTTTTGTTTAGTTAAAATTTTTAATCTGTTAATATACAAATGCTGTTTTAGTCACATTTTAGGATTTTGAATCTCACTAGATAAAGAAAGAACGTTTACAACAAAAACAGGTCAGTCTCTCTTATCATGGTGACCTAACCAGGCCGAAAGAAAATCCTTTGTGACTCTGCTGTTGTCAGATCTGTTCTCTAGTTTATAGTTCAGCTCTCTGGTCATCCAATGACTTAGCAACAAAACCCAATAAACATTAAACTGTCTAAAGTCTCCAAGTTGTCAGAGAAGGCATCATTAAAAAAATATTAGCAGGTTACTTTCTGTCCTAGGTAGCTGTCCTTTAACAAGTGAAATGACAAACACAAACACATCTTCTGGTATGTGTTGTTTCTGTTTGTGACTTATATAAATAATGTGTGTGCAGTGAACCATTCTTCACTGCATGTTTGCGTGTATCTGCCTCAATTAAATCTGATTCTGCTTGTGAGACATTTAAAGATGTTTTGAACTTCTGGCAGGTCTCTCTGATGGCGTGGAGACTGGACAGGGGCCGCGGTCGTCAGCTACTTCATCTGCCGGAGGGTCTGGATCGAGAAACCGCAGCCAGGGGCTTTGAGCATACCTCAAAAGAAAAAAACATGAAGTTTTAAAATCTAGACAAAATAAAGGAATTAAAGAAACATACAGATAAGCGTTAGTGGTTTTTAATGTTTACTACTACAACCTGCAATAGGTCAACAATGGCTCCACGCTCAAAATGTCCTTGTGAAGACCAGCCAGCAGTGATGGGCTCATTCCGGTCATCAGGATGTCGTGGGTCAAAACGCAGGCTGTTCAGCGTTCTCCTGGAAAACTTCTCGACGCAGATGTCATGCCTTAAATGACACCAACATGAAAAATGTAGTTGATATCAAACACATATTAGCAAATCTGTTTGTAGAAGTGTTTTGTTGTTTTTAAAAAAATGTCCAAAAACTATTCCAGATCTTACAATTGTAGAAAACATTTAAAACCGTGCATATGTCATTGCATTTATTTCTTATCTAGTGCCACTAGAAAACAACAATAATTAACACAATACAATAAACTACAATTGTACAATGTTGAATAGTTTTTTGACTGGAATAAGACAAAATAAGTGATATTGTATTATTCCAGTTGTTGGTGAAGTTTGACTGAAAGTCACCTTTCTGGGTATTTGTGTTATAAGCGTAATATGAAATTTCTTCAGGAACACTGATTAAACTCACTTTAAAACTTGCAGCTCATCCAAGTAGCAGGTGCAGTTCGTTTTTGGGCTGGTCCCTTCCATGTACAAGGTAACTGGGTGCAGGTTGGTTTAGAATGTATTTCCAGCATGGTTGCAGCCACCTCCTTGTCTGCAAAAACAATCACAAACACAATATACAACCATATTGTATGTGTCATTATGGAATTCACATGCAAAATATATTGTTTGTAATATATTTAAGATTTTCACACATTTTACGTCTAATAAAGTGTAAGCTGTATAAACAGCGTGTCAAAAGTGCAATAGTAAATACGTTATCAAAGATAATTAAATTTTCCCAGGAAAGCTAATAAATGTATCTCTTGGGATAGTTCTTATTTTTCACATCACAACATCACCAATTGTCTCAGGTTGTATTTAAGACATAGTTTACAGAAATCAAATAAGAAATAAGGACGCTACAAACATTTGTGTGACTGACTCAAATGTCATGTTTTTGTTTACATACTGTGCTAATACTGACGGCTCTTATGAAGACATGGCGCTAGTTATAGCAGCTAACAGAAGATGTTAAACCTGTAACAATAACCAAATCAGTCTAAATATCAGAAGTATTGGCGTGAGAAATTTAAAACATTTATTTCTGACGCTTGTATATACAGGTTGTTGACAACGACTCACCCTGCTGGACATTCGCAAAAAGCCTGAAGGATTTCCCCATTTTCCATCAGCGCACACAATCACCTCCTCTCGTATCCGTGGCACAATGTTCAGGCATTTTGACCAGTTGTTCACTATTTTAAGAAACCAAGCTTCTAAATTACTACTCGCCATCAGTATAGCTACTGGCTCCTTCCTACTTACCCCCAACATCCGGTTTCGAATCGGCGCAGCTTTTTGCCGTCCAATCAGAACGCTCGTTTCAGGCGAGCTTTGCGTGATGATGTCAACTGGTAAAAGGTCTATTGACTTCTACAGTATAATGTATGTGAATGTTTTTGTTCAGTGCCCTGAGATTACTTATGCTGTGACTTGGAGCTATATAAATAAACTGAATTACATTGAAGGTTAAATAGTTAGGCCACTAGGTGGGCATGGGAGTGTGAATGTGTCCCTGAGATGGACTGGAGACTTGTCCAAGGTGTCCCCTGCCTTTCATACAGTGACGGCTGGACATGGGCACCTGTAATGCCCACAATCCAGAAAGTAAAAGTGGGTAAGGATGATGGATGAATGAAGACATACTGTCAAAAGTTGTTCACACACCTGTATCTACACAAATTGTATATCATACATTCACATTAAAACAACTGAGAGGTATAAATATAACAGCTGTTTGCTTTTAGAAAGGACGGTTTCATGTTTTCCATGCTAATTATGATCTGGTAACAAGGAAAACTAAGTTTCTGCACTTATTTGTGGACAAGTAGCATGAAATGCACAGTTGATTTAAACGTTGGTTTTTCAAAAGTTTGTCACGTTGAAAAATTTCACACAAGATTTGCAACAGAGAAGGTGGCTGGAAAGATTATTTCAATTCATAAACACCTTGGACCAAATACTGCCCCCAGCATCTATGTTGAACTCCCCCCTCCCTTTCTCTGTCTTCTCCCTCCCCTCTGCTGATGACATTGCTGACATTATCAGCAAGTCCAAGTCCTCATCCTGTCAACTTGATCCATTTCCCACAGTTCTTGTTAAATCCTGTCTCCCGTCTCTGCTCCCTATCATCACTAATATCATCCACTCCTCCCTAACCTCTGGCATTGTTCCCACAGCCTTCAAATCTGCTGCCATCACCCCCATCATCAAGAAACCAGGTCTTGACTTCACCAACTTCAATAATCTTCGTCCGATCTCCAATCTGCCCTTCATCTCCAAGATTCTTGAAAAAACTGTTGCTAGTCAACTTCACTCACACCTGTCCAACAACAACATTTATGAAGAGTTTCAATCTGGATTTCGCCCCCACCATAGCACCGAAACAGCTCTAGTAAAAATTACTAACGACCTTCTTCTTGCTGCTGACTCTGGTCTTCTGTCCATCCTCGTTCTTCTTGATTTAAGTTCTGCCTTCGACACCATCTGTCATTCTATCCTCCTCAACAGACTAACCTCCATTGGCATCTCAGGTACCCCGTTAGACTGGTTCAACTCCTATCTCTCTGACCGCACTCAATTCATTCAGCTTAAATCCTTCCGTTCCCAGTCTTCCCCTGTCTCCACGGGTGTCCCCCAAGACTCTGTCCTCTGACCCCTCCTCTTCATCATTTACCTCCTTCCTCTAGGTCCCATGTTCCACAAATACAGCGTCCATTTCCACTGTTATGCTGATGACACACAGCTCTACTTGTCATCAAAACCTAACTCCACCCACCCTCCATCCTCACCGACTGTCTCAATGAGCTAAATCACTGGTTTTCTAACAATTTCCTTCAACTAAACAGTAACAAAACAGAAATCATTCTTGTTGGTACCAAAAACTCTATTTCAAAATCAGAACATCTTCTCGTCCCCCTTAACAACTCTCTGCTATCCCCCTCCCCTCAGGTCAAGAGTCTCGGTGTCATCCTCGACACCACTCTCTCCTTCACTTCACACATCAACAATATTACTCGGTCTGCCTATTTCCACCTCCGTAATATTAACCGTCTCCGTCCTTCTCTCACACCCCGCTCCACAGCCATCCTGGTGCACAGTCTTGTGACTTCCCGTATCGATTACTGCAACTCCCTTCTCTATGGCCTCCCCAACAAATCTCTCCACAAGTTACAGATGGTCCAGAACTCAGCTGCCCGTGTCATCACTCAAACCTCCTACTATAACCACATCACTCCTGTCCTGCAGCAGCTCCACTGGCTCCCGGTTAAATCACGCATCATCTTCAAAATTCTACTTCTCACGTTCAAAGCTATCCACAACCTTGCCCCTCCTTATCTATCTGACCTCCTGCAAATCTCCATCCCATCACGCTCTCTCAGATCCTCCTCTTCACTACATCTCCATGTACCCTCTGCCCACCTCTCCCCCATGGGGAGCAGGGCCTTCACCTGCTCTGCCCCTCACCTCTGGAATGCTCTACCGCCAGACCTTCAAAACACCACCTCCCTTTCTCTGTTCAAGACTGCCCTGAAAACACATCTCTTTAGACTAGCTTATCTTTACTAAATGTATTTTTATTATTTTGTATTTTATAATCTTTATGTATTTTATATTTCAATTTGTCACTGATAATGTTTGAACTGTATTTGTTTGTTAAGTGTCCTTGGGTGTCTTGAAAGGCGCTTTTAAATAAAATCATCATTATTATTATTATTATTATAAAGATGCCCTCTAAAATATATGAATCACTTCTAAATTAGGAATTACATGCTTTCTATTTGTTGTACAACAAAGGCAGCAGTCACTTAATGATCAGTTATAACAATGTTCAAGGAGCTTTCTGGCAAACTAAAGAACAAAAAAACTTCATAAAACTTAATGGCTGTGTGAACATTTTAAACTTTGGTTATAAACAACCCAACACGTAACCCACCGCTGGGTCAAAATTGGACTGAATCACCCTGGGACAGTTTTACCTCAGCAGGGTTGGGTCAGCACTTTAACTCATCATACTGGATTACGTGTTTGACCCAAAATCTGGTCAAAAAGACCAATTTGTTGAATTAGAACTACTAATAAATTGAGTTAAAAATAACAATTCCAGGTGTCTAATAATTGTAAGCAGGGGTGATTCTAGAATCTGACCTCTAGAGGTGCTTAGCCCCCAGCGTTGACAATGGCTTTTGTTTTGAACAACACGGTGGCCATTGGTGTCAAGGCATTCATAATGTGGTTGGGTGTTGGGGGGAGACACACTGGTGGGGGGGGCCTCCCCCAGAAAGTTTTGAATAAAGTAGATGCCATTTCCTGCATTCTGGTGTCTTTTATCAGGTTTTTAAACATCTATGTTTACTTACATACTTGATTCAATAACTATTTTAAAGAGCACAGCACAACAAGAAGTAGCGTTAAGCTAGAAGCGTAGCTGCCCACTGCTCCACCTGGGTGCATCCCAGGTGCAATGGGTTGAATGCAGATAATTAATTTTACCATTGTATGGGAACATACAATGATGACAACACATAGCACTTTACTTTACTTAAAGCAGAGGCCCAATGACACAGCTCAGTTCTGTCCCAGGCACTGGGTCAAGTTTTTTTTTCACCAATATTTGTTCAAATCAACTCAGCAACTTTAACGCACCAAATGGGTTATCAAAATAACCCAGCAGTTTTTAGTGTGTGCATCTCTGTCAACTGCTTTCTTTCTCCTTCTCAAGTGCTTACACATCACACTCCTCACTGCCTCCTGCACTATCAGTGGTGAGTTGTGCGATTGGAGCGCCCAGCTACCAACTCCTCCCTTCCACTTTTTCTTTTTTACATCAGCCATTTGGTATTTGAGACACCCGGCCGTAAGTCACGTACACATTCACACAGATATGCAACTCAAAGCTACAACTACACACACTCAGGTCAGAGAGCTGATAGAGTAGGAGCTGCTTGTATAGTCTGTCACCACTATAATGGGATGGGATTTAAAGTTATGCCTGCAACAGAGGAAAATAAGAGCACAATAGATGGAGGTATGGAGGAAGCTTGTTTAGGTATTTTCTTCAGGTACATTTTCTTTTTACAGAAGACAAATAACTTTATTTCAGGAAGCACTGAAACAATAGTTGAGGTGAACAAAGGTCCTGATCAGGTCAGTTTGAGGATATATACTGTATACAGTACAGAGCATGATTTACTACCAGAACACACATTGTTGTTGGTTAGGGACAGTGTTTGATTCTAAAGACTGAAAGCCACATACGATAAAAGAACAGGGAAAATGTATTCTAATGTGTTTCTTTTTAAGTGTGTATTGTAATTATCCATACTTTTTAATTTGCTTTAAATCAAAGGAGTTCTTAGTCTCTATAGTCGAGGACAAACTTAACCACTTGAGTTAAACAAAGAAGCACTTTACGAGAGTTAAACCGAGAAGCACTTCACCTTATCTCTTTCACAAACATAAGCTTGAAGCTTTACAGCTGCAACACTCAATATTTGAACATGAACAATGGGCTCAATGATCGAGTGTAAGGTGAAACGACTCACTTGTGGTGATGAAACCTCAGAGATTTATCACTTGACTCAGCACATCTCCATAGCTCTTGATGATTGTTGTGACTTTTCCTGTACCTATGGCCTTGTGCTGAACTGGTAATCTACCCAAGCTTTGCACCACCTCAGAAATTGACCTATGTCAATGTCAACCTATGTAAATTGTGTGTGTGTTATCTCAGCTTTCAATTTACATAGGTTAGTGTGTGTCATCTCAGGGCCAGTTTACACGGCGCGTATTTTGAGTGTAACCGCTACTTTCTCTTTGCGACTTTGCTTATCGCCTACACGACGCTGCTGGCCCCCCTCGATGACACCGATACTTTTCTGACCCTGCTCTCAAGGTGGAACTTTTTCGCAGACCCCCCGTTGATAATGTAAACATCTCCCGTGGAGCTTTTGTTTGAACACATGCACGCAGCACGCACGCGCAGACAGCCGGCATTTTAACAATGGCGGTGGACTGGACAGTGGACACACGCACCACTTTCTGAACTATAGCTGATGGAATATATTTTGATTCTCATATTTAATTATTCTACACCTTACCTGCATCTGTGTTGGAAGAGAGCAGCTGCCTGGATCCAGTTGTCTGTTAACGAGGCAGTCGGACATTTCACGTGTCACGCTGCACTATAACATACTAAATGTGCTATATATTAACAGTTTAACAATAATAAACAGTATTTATGTTAGCGTGGGAGATATTTACATTTATCTGAGCTAAATGAAGCTATCTGGACTCGTTACGTCATGCCTAACATGCTGCATGTTGAAAATGAAGACACCAGGTTGATTTTTAATTTATTTATTTATTCAACACCACAAACTCATGTCACAAACACTGAGAATTAAATTGAACACTTTTTAAAACACGTTAATCGAACTTTAATGAACTCTGTTGTTTTCATCCCACTGGACCCACATCCGAACCGCCGGTCCGCTTCGTGGAACAGCTTCGACCTCGCAGGAAAAAAATAAAAATAAAACCTCAGTTGGTTGTTCTGTGATCGAACTAAACACAAGGAAACATTATTAAGAACATCGTTTACCTTGTAGCGCTGCTGTAAATCAGCTGATTCTCACGGACTAAAGTCAGACATGTTGACTCGGTTCCGGTCCAGACGTCCAGTCAGCTGGTGTGCAGCGGCCCCACTTGGTGTCAGATCTGTTGACTCTTATCCAAATTCCAGCTTTAACTTGTTGACAACAACTTGTAGTAGCTGAACTTTTAGCCAGAGAGGAAAACAGGCTGCCTCGTGTGCTCTGTTTGTTTACCTCAGGCAGGCAGCAGTGGCGCATGCGCAGTAGTGAAGGTTCCAAAGATCACAGCGCCATCTACAGGCCTAGCATGGTAACTACAGTAAATTCATGAGTACGGGGGGTGGGGGGGAGAGAGTCGTATCCACAGAATTCGCCCATGTCAACGCAAAACTTTTCACCTAATTAACATACCCAAAAGTTGCGTTTCCCCCACACAGTGTCCGTGTAAACAGGGCCTAAGTCTGTTTATAACCTCACTCTCTCACACAGCCTGCTCTTTGAATTGAGAAAGCCTTTTGGATGAAGGGCGAAACGTTTTCTGTTACAAATAAAGTCCAGTTGTTTTTGTTTTTGCATTGAACGCTTGTTCTGATCTCATCTTTCTTGTTCATGCTACGATACACACTTCAGACTTTCAACAAGAGCTAAAGCTAAAGTACAAGGGCTTGAGATGTCCCTTTCCCATCTCGATGTGAATTATGTAATGTCTCAGGAGGCATGTAGGTTGAAGACTTAACCTGTTGCTATTATGCCTCTGTGCTTCAAGGGAAGGAGTCACACTGCTGAAGAAGTTGAACGATACTCCAGAATTGCACTTTAATAATATGATGCAATAATGACATTTAGTCCATGTGATAAACCAAATGTTGAATTTACAACAGTAAATGTTCAACCACATTTTATAGATTGCATTCAACGTCAACACTTTATTCATATTTTTTTTTGATTTGAAAATCTATTTTTACATCATATTTTACTTTACAGTAAAAACAGAAAATTTTAACATTTGCACAAATTTGAAAGCAGCCTTAACTTTACAAAACTTTACAAAAAGTGAGCCCACCCTGATGCTTTTCTCATCACGGCTGGTGATTTCAACCATGCAGATTTAAAGAGTGTTCTTCCAAAAACATACAGAAACATAAACTTTGCAACAAGAGGAAACAACACCCTGGACCAGGTTTACACCACCATGAAAAATTCCTACAGAGCCATCCCCCTCCCCCACATTGGTGCTTCTGACCATATCTGTGTTATGCTAAAGCCAGCATACAGGCCACTGGTGAAAGTCACAAAACCAGTCCGCAAGCAGATACGAGTGTGGCCAGAGGGGTCTTCAGAGGCACTCCAGGACTGTTTTGACACCACAGATTGGAGTATGTTCAAAGAAGCTGCTACCACAAACAACACCACATGTCTCCAGGAGTACTCAGACACTGTATGTTCATACATCACCAAGTGCATTGATGATGTAACCAACCTTAAAACCATCACTGTTCGGGCTAACCAGAAGCCATGGCTGACAGCTGAGGTTTACAGACTCCTGAGAGCCAGGAATGCTGCCTTCAAAGCGGGAGATCAGGTGGGCCTGAGGGCAGCCAGAAACAACCTGGACCGGGGCATCAGAAAGGCAAAGAAGCAGTATTCTGGGAAAATAGCTCACCGTTTCAAGGACAGCAGGGATACACGCAGTCTGTGGCAGGGAATACAGACCATCACAAACTACAAACCACCCCCCCAGACCTGTGACAGCTCAGCCTCTGCGCTGAATGAACTGAATGAGTTCTTTGCTCGGTTCGAGGCAAGTAACAGCACACCAGCACATAAACTCCCCCCCTCTCCTGATGGCCAGGTGCTGACGCTGTCCTCAGACAGCGTAAGGCGATCATTCATCAAGATTAACGCCCGGAAGGCCTCTGGTCCTGACAACATACCTGGTCGTGTGCTGAAGGACTGTGCAGGGGAACTCGCAGCGGTCTTCACGGACATCTTTAACATCTCACTGAGCCAGGCCATCGTCCCCACCTGTTTCAAAGCCACCACCATCATCCCTGTCCCAAAGAAGGCAACGCCCGCATGCCTCAATGACTATCGCCCAGTAGCACTCACCCCCATCCTGATGAAGTGCTTTGAACGGCTAGTCATGAAAAGCATCACATCTGTCCTCCCTGACTCCCTGGATCCCTTCCAATTTGCATACCGACCTAATCGCTCAACCGACGATGCCATCTCCTCTGCCCTTCACACAGCTCTCACACATCTGGACACGAAGGACTCCTATGTTAGAATGTTGTTCATCGACTTCAGCTCGGCATTTAACACCATCATCCCCCAACAGCTCATCCTTAAACTGGACAGTCTGGGGCTGAACACCTCAATGTGTAACTGGCTGCTAGACTTCCTGACCGGGAGACCACAGACAGTACGGATCGGGAGTAACACATCTAGCACCATCACATTGAACACAGGGGCCCCACAAGGATGTGTGCTGAGCCCCCTTCTATTCACCCTGCTAACACACGACTGCACACCATCGTACAGCTCCAACCACTTCATCAAGTTTGCGGACGACACAACAGTGGTAGGTCTCATCAGCAACAACGATGAGACGGACTACAGGAACGAGGTGAGCCGCCTGGCCTTGTGGTGCGGACACAACAATCTCACTCTCAACGTGGAGAAGACAAAGGAGATTGTTGTGGACTTCAGGAAGAGGGATGCCCAACATCCCCTCTGACCATCAACAGCACCGCAGTGGAGAGAGTAGACAGCACCAAGTTCCTGGGAGTGCACGTCTCAAAGGACCTGTCCTGGAGCAGGAACACTGCAGCACTGGCAAAGAAGGCTCACCAGCGTCTCTACTTTCTCCGCAAGCTGAAAAGGGCTGGAGCTTCAACCCCCATCATGAGCACCTTCTACAGAGGTGCCATAGAAAGTGTCCTGACCAGCTGCATCACTGTGTGGTTTGGTGCATGTACTGCATCCTGCCGCAAGAGCCTCCAGCGCATTGTGAGAGCAGCTGAGAAGATCGTGGGCACCTCCTTGCCCTCACTGCAGGACTTACACAGCAAACGCCTCACTCGGAAAGCCCACCGCATGGCAGGTGATCCCACACACCCACTACACAGCTGCTTCAGACTGCTGCCATCAGGAAGGAGACTGAGGAGTCTCCAGGCTCGAACCAGCAGACTGAGAGACAGCTCTGTTCATCAGGCAGTCAGAATGCTAAACACTCTGCCTGCTCTGCCTCCCCTCCCATTTGAACTGCCTTAACACTAAAACTTTCTCACATATTATCACTCAACACAAAGTTTTTAACACTAGACTCTGTGTCACCAAACGGGTTTTCACTAAACTCTCGGTCATGTGCTCATACAGTTTGCACTACTTCTCATAATTGCACTAATGTCTGTATTACATCACTGCCTATAATCATAATACTGTTTACATTCTCTGTTTACATTTATTAATACTGTTTACTTTTATTACTACTGCTTACATGTAATTACTACTGTTTACATTTATTTACACTACTTTAATATCTACACCACTGCTGGTACATATACAGTGTGCTCTGAACGGTCTTATTTAGGGATGCCCAATGTGCCTTACTGCATATGCCACTTTTTGCCTCTACAACAACATCAACTACTACCTCATACATATACTGTGTACATTGACTCATACGCTGCTTTGCCACTTTGCAAATGTCAATGCTAGAAACCTTTAGTTTATTTTAGTTATACTTTTTATACTCTTTTTTTATACCACTATGCAAAAAAAAAAAAAAAAAAAAAAAAAACACAGGACAGTGTTAGTTTTACTATTTTTATGCTTATGTCTATTATTATATGTTTCAGTGTTTCAATGTTTAGATGTTTACTGTTGCACCGAGGGACTGAGAGAAACGCAATTTCGGTCCTGTGTATGTCCTGCACTGTACATATTGCAGATCTGACAATAA